>JAIUZE010046142.1:0-31961 GCA_022085475.1 Heliosperma pusillum | reverse complement strand
GTATTTTCTCGGTTCAAATGATAATCCAGGCACCACAATTACTCCAATTCAACTACGTGGTCCTAATTATGATGAATGGGCAAGGGCGATTCGTACTTCGCTACAAGCAAAACGGAAATTTGGATTTGTTGAAGGAACTATAACGAAACCCACTACTCCAGAAAAAATCGAAGATTGGATCGCTGTTCATTCCATGTTAGTTTCATGGTTACTTAATACCATTGAACCATCTCTTCGCTCAACTCTCTCATATTACGATGACGCACAAGCCTTATGGACTCATCTCCGACAACGGTTTTGTGTCATTAATGGAACTCGAATTTGTCAATTAAAAGCGGCTCTCGGTGATTGCAAACAAAGTAATGATGAAAATGTAGCAACATATTTTGGACATTTGTCTCGAATATGGGATGAATTAACTACATATATTAGAACTCCATCCTGTAAATGTGGGAATTGTGCTTGCGATATTGCAACCCAAGTTATTTTAATAAGGGATGAAGAACTTGTTCATCATTTTCTTCTTGGTTTAGACAGTGCATTCTCCTCTGTTAGATCTCAACTTCTCGCTCAAGAGCCTCTTCCGAAAATAGAAAACGTATATCAAAGGGTTATTCAGGATGAAGCTCTTCGCCGTAATGACTTTACTGATAATCATGACACTCTCATGGCTTTCAAAGTTAATCTTAACGGAAGGCAGAAGAATAAAAACATAGAAAAATCAGGGAAAATATGCACTCATTGTCATCAAAATGGCCATGATGAGACTACATGTTTCCAAATTCATGGCTACCCAGAATGGTGGAATGACAGGCCACGTGGACGCAATCAGGGTCGTGGAAGCACTAAGTCAGGACGTATAGAGGACCGTGGAAAGGGCGGCACCTCAGCCATTGTCCGTGCTAACAAGATAGCGAGTAGTGCACCAACAAGCACTCTTAAAACAGAGCAGTCTGTTCCGTCGACTAGTCAAAATGGTTCAGGTTTGGCGGGTATTACGCCATTACAATGGCAACAGATTCTTGATTTTATGAATATACCGAAAACCAAAGATCGTCTCCATGGTAAGACCACTAGCGCTTCTTGGCTTGTTGACACTGGCGCATCAAATCATGTCACGGGCAGTATCCAATTCATGAGAAATGTGATAAGTATTCCACATAACACCGTCGGTTTACCAGATGGCAATAATGCAATAGCTACGCATGAAGGCAGTGTCGTCCTCAATGGAGGATTACAATTGCATAAAGTGTTATATGTCCCACAATTAAATTGCAATTTGATTTCAGTCACCCAATTAATTGATGATTTTGATTGTACTGTACACTTCACTGATGCTTTGTGTGTACTTCAGGACCGGAAGACGAGGACATTGATTGGAGCGGGTGAACGAAAGGATGGACTTTACTTTTTCCGTGGGGTTCCGAAATTTAATGTTATGGCAGTAAGTGAAAGATCTACTAAGATGGATCTCTGGCACAAGCGTTTGGGTCATCCGTCGGAAAAAGTACTGAAGCATATCCCTGGTGTACGTTATACTAATTATAAAAATAAGAAAGCATGTGATGTATGCTCCCGTGCTAAACAAACTAGAAATAAATTTCCTTCAAGTATTAATAATGCTAGTTGTGCATTTGAACATATACATTGTGATTTATGGGGTCCCTATCGACATTTATCTTCATGTGGATCTTCATATTTTTTATCTATCGTTGATGATTTTTCCCGTGCCATATGGGTTTATCTATTACGAAATAAGACCGACGTGAAGGAAAAGTTCCTAAACTTTACCGCCTTTATTGAGAGGCAATACAACGCCAAAATAAAGAGGGTTCGAAGTGATAATGGTACGGAATTCTACTGCTTGCGTGACTATTTTTTGAAAAATGGGATTGTTTTTGAAACATCTTGTGTTAATACTCCCCAACAAAATGGCCGGGTTGAACGTAAACATCGCCATATACTAAATGTGGCAAGAGCTCTTCGATTTCAAGGCCATCTACCTATACCATTTTGGGGGGATTGTGTATTGTCGGCTTGTTTTTTGATCAACCGAACCCCTTCTCGGTTATTGAATTACCTTACCCCCTATGAAAAGCTCCTCGGTAAAACTCCGTGTTTTGATACAATACGTACTATTGGATGTTTGTGTTATGCACATAATCAAAAGCATGATGGAAATAAATTTGCTAGTAGAAGTCGGAGATGTATACTAGTGGGATATCCTTACGGGCAAAAAGGATGGAGATTATTTGATTTGGAAACCTGTCAATACTTTGTTTCTCGAGATGTCACGTTTTATGAGGATGAATTCCCATATGCATCAATATCAGACAACATCCCTCCTTCACAGCCTTTATTTAATGATATATCATATACTGATAATGATTATGATCACCCACAAATAAATTGGCCAGAAACTACTAGCATTACAAAAACCCCCCTGCCAAAACAGAAAGAGGGAGGCAGTCTACACGGATCCTTGCACGAGGACAATTCAGAAATCATTGTCCCAGTACAAACTTTTGAAGATATTGAAATAAGAAGGGAATCAAGTGAAGACACTAATGACTCTGAACAAATGGGTAAAGGCTTCCGCACTAAGATACCTTCGATCAAGCTTCGGGATTTTGAGCACTACTCCATTCCGTCACACTCCACGCATACAATTAACAAAGTAAAGTCCTCCTCATGGTCACCCATTCCACATCATGTCTCAGGTACTCCGTATCCTATTACCAACTTCGTTTCATCTGACCGTTTTACTACACAACATAAGAATTTTGTTGCAGCAATCACTTCAACTCATGAGCCCAGAAACTTTAAAGAGGCAATTAAAATTCCAGAATGGTGTGCTGCAATGGCTAATGAAGTACGGGCTCTTGAAGACAATAAAACCTGGGAACTCACATCACTCCCACCCGACAAGAAAGCACTTGGTAGTAAGTGGGTTTACAAAATTAAGTATAACTCTGATGGCAGTATTGAGCGCCTTAAAGCAAGGCTTGTCATTTTTGGTCATCACCAAGTGGAAGGCATTGACTATGACGAAACATTTGCGCCAGTTGCAAAAATGGTCACTGTTCGCACTTTCCTTGCCGTTGCTGCTATAGAGAATTGGGACGTACATCAAATGGATGTACACAACGCCTTCCTCCATGGCGACCTAGATGAAGAAGTATACATAAAAGTACCTCCTGGATTCAACAATAATAACCCCAATTTGGTATGTCGGTTGAAGAAATCACTGTATGGGTTGAAACAAGCCCCACGGTGTTGGTTTGCGAAACTTGCAGCCGCATTAAGGCGTTATGGTTTTAAACAATCCTACTCAGATTATACCTTATTTGTATTGCGGAAAGGCGAGATTCACCTCAATGTATTGGTTTATGTGGATGACTTGATCGTTGCAGGAAATAATAAGGTGGCACTTCAGATTTTTAAAGCTTATTTGGGAGATTGTTTTAAGATGAAAGATTTGGGATGTCTAAAATATTTTTTAGGTCTCGAGATTGCAAGGAGTAAAGAAGGTATATATTTATGTCAAAGAAAATATGCACTAGAAATTATTGAGGAAACAGGACTATCAGGTGCTAAACCAAGCAACTTTCCAATGGAACAAAATCACAACTTAGGCCTTGCTAAAGGTCAAATTATTCAAAATGGAGAATCATACAGAAGGTTAATTGGACGTTTGCTTTACTTGTCCGTCACAAGACCAGATCTTGCTTATAGTGTACATATCTTATCTCAATTTCTTCATGAACCCCGAACTGAACATTGGGAGGCAGCTTTGCGCGTTGTAAAATATTTGAAGCGTAATCCGGGTCAAGGAATTCTTCTTCGTTCCAATGGCCTGTTAAAATTGGAAGGTTGGTGTGACTCTGATTGGGCAAGTTGCCCTCGTACACGACGTTCTTTAACTGGTTGGATAATTTTTCTTGGCAATTCACCAGTGTCTTGGCGCACCCGTAAGCAACCAACGGTCTCTCGTTCATCAACAGAGGCAGAATACCGCTCCATGGCAGCAGTTACATGTGAACTAAAATGGCTCAAACAACTCCTTGGTGACTTGGGCGTTCAACATTCTGATGGCATCCCACTTCATTGTGATAATCAATCGGCCTTACACATCGCTCAAAATCCGGTGTTTCATGAACGGACTAAACATATTGAAGCTGATTGCCATTTCATTCGTGATGCCGTCACTGCCGGTCTACTAAAACTCTCCTACGTACCCACTAAGACACAGTTAGCGGACATTTTTACCAAAGCTCTTGGACAACAACAATTTGAGTTCCTTCTATACAAGTTGGGCATTTGTGATCTACATGCTCCAACTTGAGGGGGGTATTGGAGCCAAATGCATGAACCAAGGCAATGGAAGTTTGAAGCAATGCAACCCTTCGGATTGTCAGTTATATGTCATATTTGTATTCTATAAATATGTGTAACCACCAAACATTTTGATAAGAAAACATAAAATAATTACTCATCAATTTGTCAATTATATTGTTGAGTTTCTAGCAGAAGATGATAGATTTGGAAATATGAGAAGTGTGTACGCGTTATATGAGCAAATAAGTCGTGTTTGATGCATGTTTTAGTTTATTTAATTGGATATATGTAGCCATGGTTTTATCATATGGGACCATATATGTTATAATGTGGCTTTACATAAGGTGTAAGGGCTAACATTATGTGTTGGAGTTTACTTTAGGGTCAAAATATCCCCGGCCTCATTAATCCATGCACCATACGTCTCAACTACCTACCTGGTCGAAGAACGGGGAGCCTTTTTATTGTAGTTGAATTATGAAAAGGAAAGAGAAAGTTCTTACTAGAGTGCAAATGTTATTCGTAGATACGTATGTGATTTAAGCTTAAGATGAATAGTATCGTTTTAAATGAAATTTCTGATACACAACCCAAAAGACGACGTTTTTGTAAGATGGATAAGTATGACTTTGTTGATAACTTGATGGTGGATGAGTGGATGAGTGGATCCATGTTATCCATTATCTGATCTCTCTAAAACAAAGAACCCTTACAAATACCCCTTGTTTCGCCGCCTCTCCCCCCACACACCGCCTCCCTTATTCTCCTATCCTACCTCGTCGCCGGAGATGGGCTCATCCCATGGCCTATCTCCGGCGATGTTTCACATCACCTTTATGCATGTTGAGTTTTCCTCCTCCTTTTGATCTCACTTCGTTGGATGGTGTCCTTTCGGCGGTTAACTGGTCCGTTTCACACTACCGGCAAAGTCTTGGTGGTTGCGCGCCTCGATGATCTGGTGTCCTCCCGTGTCTTTGGTTCCCGGTCATGTCATCATCTCACTAACATGTAGTCCACGGAGTCCTCCCCCCCGCCCTTTCCCCCACCCATGGCTAGTCTTCGGTTTGGTTTGTTCTTGTCGATGGGTATAGCCCATCAATGTTGTGTTGTTGTTTTATGTGGTCATGGTTTATGGGCAATCTGGGTGTTCCCCCTTCCCCTCGCCCCTCGGAGCCCCTCCCCCCAACTTTGTTGGTCCATTTACTGCTGCTTATTTTGTGTCCTTTTCCAGGCAGGGACTTGTTGCATGCAAGGTTATGGTTTTGGGGGGTTTCTTTTGAGATTCATGGGTGGCTTTTTTTCTAGATCTTTGGTGTCAACTTAGACTTTGGTGGTCTTTGTTTCCGCTGGGTTCGCTGATGGCGTTCCTTGGAGTGAGGTATTGGTTTGTAGGATCTTTGTTGTTTTCTGTTGGTGATGTGATTGGGTAGGGTCGAGTAGGGTCTCGTTGGTTGTGTTGGCGAGGTTGGATGCGGTGGTCGCCATCTCAACCTGATGTCGTTTAATCTTTGTTTATTGTGTCTTTCCTCCCTATTAAGGGCTTGTTGTTGGTTTATCTTAATAATCCGTTATGGAAGTTATGGGTGTCATGTCCTATTATCCACACGGTTGTAGCATTAATCCAAATAAAATTCCATTATGAAATTAGTAACTTTGTTACTCGTTTTGCTAGATGCTCGGCGTTTCGGATTATCTTGGGCAGAAATAATGGCCATCGTGAGGCTGCTTCGGAAGGTTTGTATGTGGGCTGGGTTGGATTCGTAACTTTGGATAGAATGCCCTTTGATACTTTTTGATTGCTTGCTGGGTCTTTTGTGTCGTCGGTTGTGTGTATGTAGAGTTCGGCAGCCAAGGTGTAGGAGTTCATTCTCCATCGGAGGCAGACTGCATTGGTCTACATTCCATCATCCATTTCTACGCTCTTGTGACGTAAGTGCACCATGTTCCTGCCTCTCTGCAATTTTCATATATCGAAGGTTCTCAGAAGATGTTAGTGGCGTGCAAGATGTGAACAAGGAGGCTCGTGACCAGAATTTCGTACTCCACCAAATCGTTTCTTCTACCCGACATGGCCTTCTGCTAGTGTTAAATAGTTATCTTATAGCGATGTTAAATTATGAGTGCATTAAGGGTCTTATAGGCCCTAACATTATGTAATTGCATCTTCTTTACCGTTGCCAAAAAAAAGGTCGGTATTGTGCTACCGCAAATAGCAAGAATGCAAGATTATACACGGTTTTATTCATGTCTGCAATGACGCAAGTAGAGCAAGTTATTTTCGAATAACCCAAAATAAAAACGTCGTCACCAAAATCATTTACTGTACAAATATCACACTTCCTAGTAATTATAAGCACAACATGTTTAATAAGCTACTTCGTTCATGCATATTACTTCCTCCATTTAATTCAATTCTATACATTTGCTTTATACACGTATACCAATGTTCGTTTTCTTTCTTCCATATCTTTAGCTACATATTAAAAAAAAAATTATAAAAATTTGATATTCAAAATGTACTCGGTAAGACAGTTTAAACAAGATCTCACATGACTATTTTTTATGCTAGATGTTGGAAGTTGTATCGAAGATTCTTTATACTTATGAATAGTGCCCAAAAAAGCAAATGTATAGAATTGAATGAAATGGAGGAAATATTTTACTTCATTTCATTGTTGTTTACGCAGTATAAGCGAGGACTCTTCTAAATTGAAAACTTCGGCTTTTAAATTGGGCTTTTAAATTGGAAGTGCAAATATGGGGGGATATTACAAGTTCAAATTCAAAGAGAGGCTTCTATTCAATTGTAGTGTCATTTATAACATGCATGTCCCTACAGATATCGAACACATCGGTTAATTAAACCAGTAAAGTTTAAGACGTTATGTTAGCACCTCAACATTTTCCTCGAGAGCGTTTTACTTAAAATGACATGTCCGTCTTAATAAATAAAAGGAATAGTACTACCCTACCTCAATAGACGAAACAAATTTTTTTGCTACTTTCTACACATTTAACACATTTTAAGTTTATAGTACTACTGCCAAAAAAAAAAAGTTTATAGTACAATAAAAGGGGTTACAATCGGCTATTCAAGCTTTGAAATCCGGAAGCAGAATGAAGGTCTCACTAGTGAAGAGGATTTCGAGGAGTCTGTTTCGCTCAATGATAGGATTAGAAATTATTGCCCATTAGTCCTTATAGGCCAAAGTAATTGCAATATATTCCGTATGTATTAAAGTGGATGCAAGCTGGATTTCAAATCTTCAAGCATATATTGGATGGGTGGTATATGATGGAAATGGTAATCAAGTTTTCTGTCGAGTTGAAAAGATTCATGCTGAGAATGCTACTCAAGCAGAAGCATTGGGAATCCGTTAGGACATTAGATTAGATGGGCTATTTATCAAAAACTCACTCACCTTCACGTGTCATTTGATTGTCCTCAAATTCTCCTCCAAATCGCGGGAGTTGAGCGCCACAAGCATAAGACTTAGTATAATTAAGGATGTGGAATTCTTACTACCCTTATTTCATTGTATTTGTTTTAGCTTTATTCCACGCACTTTATATAGCATAGCCCACAAGCTAGCTAAAAGTACGCTGGAATTGTAGTTTTTATATAATATTACAGCTGCAAAAAAAAAAAGTTTAAGACGGATGTTAATTGCACAAGTTTTAACTTTCAAGTATAGACAAGATCAAAATAAAATATTCAAAAGATCAAAACTTTAAAACTCAAAATAAAAATGGATATCTATATTCCTAGAACATGCCAATTTCAGTCTACACAATTTGAAAACTATTTGAACAGAAATACTATATAGAACCACCATTAATACACCTTTAGAGTTCTGGGTATCAAAATTATGAAAGAAATTCTTTTTTCCACAAAAGATGCAGTTTCTTGTGGTATTTTCCACGTAAGAAATTCCTTTTTCACAGATTCACAGGACATTATTCAAGCACCATATCTCTATATTAAACCAAGAAAAATCAACTAAAAAATATTCTGCTTCCGAAAAATTCACCTTGGACGACCCAAAACTCGAGCTTATTAGTAGGTGTAACCCTTGACAAACATTCCTTTCTTGGCATCTTCACTCTCTCCTTCAGCTGAGTACTTACCCAGTTGTGCCATGGAATTTGCCTTGGCGCGCACCAAAAGAGCTCGCTGGGCTGTTTCAACATTCTCAGGATTCCCTTGCCATGCCTTTAGCACACTGTTTTGTAGAGCTCGGGCGTATGAGAAGGAGACGTGCCATGGGTTTGGGCTTTGATTCATTGCGTTCAGGTTTAGGGTTGCTTCCACTTCGGACTGTCCTCCAGACAAAAACTACATAATAAAAGGAAACTACGTTACTTTCAACTTTTCAACAAGTTTCTTGAGAGAATCTCGTACTGTTTCAGTGAGACCATCTCACTTAAGACCACCCAATTTATATTATATATTTTAAAAAAAGAGAGAGAAAAAGGTCACTTATGAGACTATCCGGGAAAATATGCGTGCAACTAAACAAGGAACAAGAAGAATAACATAACGATCAACTGTCATTGGTGAAACATACCTAACTTTAACCCTACTCCTACCCCGGGAAAAAAAAACCTTGTATCACAAAACAAAAGTGACGCTTAGGTCAACATCATTCAATTACTTAAAAGACTCGTAACGTCATCCTCCAGGTTGCACAAAGGTTCCCAACTACGGTGTAGGGGGATGAATACATCCTTACCCTTGGGGTGAAAACTCATGATCCTGATGACCCATCATACAGATAGATGGAGAATCACTTCCAATTACTTCACATTATAAGACGCAAAAATAATTAACCACTTTGCTTCATTCCATCATATTCAAGAGCCAAAGGCGTTTTTGGCTCCATTGGAAATGGAAAAAAAACATCATCTAGCCATGTTGAGGAGAGAAAACGGTGCCTAAATGATGTCAAGATAGGTTTCCGCTATATAGGCCTTGGCCAGTGAAGGGATGATATTAGCTAATCCAACCTAAATAAACAACTTTATCATGGAAACCGAGGCCAACTGCTACACAACAGTCCCTCCACTTCCTGACAACAGAGTATTGCTGGATTACCAAGAAAGGGGACATAAAAGAGTCAACGACATTCCACAAAGACTAGTACTCCCACAATTCCGTTTAGATTGACCCATTAACAATTTAACATCAATAATGCAATTTGACTGTGATTCTTTCACGATAAATTAGGTTAACTTTTTTGAAAAAATATGAATGAAGTTCTTTTGACAACCAAATCCGACAGCTTTGACATTAAACCTTTACATGATATTGAGAGACTACAGGTCAAAGTTGACCATGAAAATCAATAATAAAAATGGGATGGAGGTAGTATGTTTTAAATATTGCCTAACAAGTAGCAGAGACGGGCAAAGGCATACCATGATTCCGGGAACAGCCGGAGGGACCCTTCTATTGAGCATTTGAAGGGTACATTTGGCAATGGTTTCAGGGGAAGCTTTCTCTTTGTGCTCAGCTCCTGGGGTTACCATACTGGGCTTGAGAAGGATTCCTTCAAACATAACATTATTTTGAGCCAAATAGTAGAAGACTTCAGCCCAGACTCGCTCTGCTACATCCAGAGTCCTCTCAATTGGGTGGTCTCCATCAAGAAGAATCTCTGGTTCCACAATCGGCACAAGACCATTATCCTGTAGCATTATATATGGGGTAAATTAATATTGTCAATTTTATAATCCATCTTATTACACTTAGATCTTGAAAATTCTCAACAACCAACTCAATTCGATAAGAAATAGCCCCCACCATTATCTGACCTCCTATGTTAGACCAGGGAGGTATATGTAACATGGTTATATGCCTATGTGTCCTTCTCAGCTACTTTCTGAAAAACTCATGTTTTTGCGTAAAGTGAAATGTCATCATATCCATGGATATGATACCCTGAGTGTCAAGTGTTGGAAACAGACTTCAAAGTTCAAAGAGTTACTCAAGAAGATATGAAGAGTTGTACGACCATATCCCATGACAAAAGAAACAGCACCGAGAAATAGCTGATACTCAAGAGTCAAAACAGAAGCATGTAGGAATACTATGAACCTGAGAAATAGCAGCGTAGCGAGCAAGTCCCCAAGCAGCTTCTTTAACAGCCAATGCAGAAGGTCCGCATGGCACACTAACAACTGTACGCCTATATTTGTGCACCAAAGGAACAACATACCATTTAATTTGAAGAAAATAGAGAAATGGATTTAACATCCGAAAGGAAATTCAAAAACTTGTAGCCATCTGATCTAAAGAAAACCTATCATACTTAACACTTAGGGAAAATGGCTTACCATTTTGCAAAACGAGCACCCTGTTTATAATATTCTGCAGATCTAGAAGCCAAACCATCTAACCCTTGGCACCAAGATTCATTGTTTGACCCCGGCAGAGGAGACAAACCCTTGAAGGAAAGTTAACAAACAGAGATAAGAGGATTAGCTAAGACTACTTTTTTGTCATTCGAAAATTACTAGTTCAGTTCCAAACCCACGAACATTATAATGACGAAAGTATAAACATGACTTCAATACCTTGTCAACTTTAATGCCGGGAACAATATTCTTTTCACGTAAACAATCAACAAATTTCTTCCCATCGGTTGTGGATTGGTAAAGTGTTTCCTCAAACATGATGGCACCAGAAATGTAATCACCAAGCCCAGGAGTTGTCAGCAAAAGCTGCCTATAAGCTTGACGATTGGTTTCGGTGTTATCTAAACCAATTGACGCCAATCTCTTTCCACAAGTTGCATTAGATTCATCAATGGCAAGGATACCACGTCCAGGAGAAGCAATAGTTTTCTATGAGCCAAAAACAAAAAAAAAACAAAAAACAAATTAAATTTATTATATGATTAACGGTCACGTCTTCCTGCAGTACCAAGCAGCAAAACATCAGAATTCGCAGGTAGCATTAGATTCATCAATGGCAAGGATACCCCGTCTAATAGAAGCAATAGATTTCTACTGGCCAAAATAAATAAATAAAAAACGATATGTATATATAAAAATTTATGACAAGGTCAACGGTCACAACATCTTCATGCAGTACCAAGCAGTAAAACATCAAAATGGTAGAATACAGAATTGCAGAACACTTATTGCCATATTGGCCGAAGTGCAAACCTCAAGGTATGTAAGAAGAATATACATCAACTACTTAGATCAGAACAAGCAAATGTTGACTAATCCAAAAGGGTTTTGTTCATTCATCACTCACATACGGACTACGTCATTAGTCACTTCTACTATCCCACTGGTTACGATGATGGTGACAGGAGCTTATATATTTTAATTAGATACTTCCTTTGTTGCTGAAGAAAAATATGGAAAAGCTTTTTACGAAGTTGATCAAGTATCTTCTTGAAAGCTTTCGTGTCTGAATTTATTACTTCCTGGACAGGGGGAAATTTTTGAAGTTTGGAGGACAAAATTCTATATAAATCTACGTAACTGTTTAAATGCCAAAAGTCTACGAACAAATAAAATCATCCAAACAGGGCCGGGAGGGCATCCACCCGCATCCCATGCAATTGAACTCAACTAGCAAACCACTATGCCAAAGGCAACACAGTAATTTATACGAACTCAAAATATGTTCTCAGACTGCTGAAGGGATGACTGTAATTGCTAGCTGCCCCCTCGCTAACAAATTTCTAGTTTATAGAAAACAAAATAATGATCATTTTGAGAGCAAACCAGTCCATCATATACTCATTTCCTAAAGCCACAAACTTCCAGCCGGAATTAAAAATGAACTGAGAATTAGATGAATCTATACTTTAGCTACATGCAGTAGCAGTGGACACTCGAAACTAGGATATGGGTGGAGGCACTATGAATTTCATTTTAGCAAACAACAGAGAAGACTACTCAGTAGAGTAGAATACCCATACAGCAACAACCGAGAAGACCAGAAAAAACATGCAGAATACCCATACAACATCGGAGTCTTAATCCAAGAAAAATGTGGGGTACATGTAAATGCCCATAACATACATAACATCCGAGTCCGTGAAAACATAGATCTATCATTTTCAAAAAAGCTCAAGCCTCAACTGGACTAAAGATTATCTATAGAAACAAACAAAATAAAATAGTAAGATCGACTAGGTTCACAATCCAGAGAATAAAGGCCAATATCACATCAACCATTTGATCAGTCTGATAAGTCCCAAAACAATATAGATCACTTTCATGCAGTTTTACTCATGGATCATCATAATTCATATGATATCTTGTAAAAATTAGATAAAATTAAATTATACAATCAAATCACAGCAGACAAATGATATAACATAAGAGAGAAAGAACATACAGCTGTGAAAACAAGCTCGTCAGCATAAGAGCATGTAACGGCACGGACTGGCATGGAAACTCGACGAATTGCAAAGTTGATTGGCGATCCACCATTTCGATTGATGGATTGTTGTCCCATCCATTGTGAAGATAACCCATTTAGCTTAACTAAACTCATAGATGCCATGGCTAATCTCTCAGTTAACTATACTGCACAGAAGAAGAAAAGGTAAATGGAAAATCTTATACTTAAGTGGAGAGAAAGAGGTGCATCAAAGTAAGGCAATAAACAAAGGCAAACAAAGAAAGTTTGACTACATAAAGGCAATAACAAATTAACAACTACAAATACTATTATACTTAACCTTCCAACTTACCAAACAACACAACCACCCACTTAAATAACATATTATTGGTCCAGCTAGTATATTCTTTGAATGTACAACTTAGGGGTGAAACAAGTGATCTTTCATGGCTTTTGGGCTCTACGAAACTTGCACCACTACAAAGGGTTCGAAACCAATCAGTAAGATGACCTTCACTATCGTTCCATGATAGAGCTACGGAATAATTAATTTTTGCCCGAAGGTTAAATAAAACGAATCTTGAAAATAATTGAGACCCGCAAAATGCAAGAGTCTTGTTCCAAAAACCAATGCAACAGTCTGCTAGACGGCCCTTACCTGCAATACCACGCTAGTGCTAAAACCCTTAAGAGCCAACTTTCAAGGGTTCGGGATACTTTGAGACTCGTAAAACAGCCCGGGGTTCGAAACTAGCTACGCCCCTCAGGCCCTCACTCCATCCTCTATAAACAGATATAAATCTCATATAATCACCAATTACTAACCATCTATGTTGAGGTAAAAATTAAAAAAGGGTTAAATAACACACAATCCAACAAGGTAAAGCTCAAACAAAGATTAGGCATTGATCCAATTTGATCACAACCCTATTCAAACTGCACACATAATCAATCAAATATCACCTTACATCTTCCTTTTCCATCAATAATATCAAACCCTTCCTACCAGAAAACAAATGGATCATAAAGTTGGAATCTTTAGTGTTTAATTTTTCGTTATTTCTAAGGCGTTAATCAAAGATAAACAAATGATCGTGACAACCGAATATACACGTAAATTAAAGATTGCATATTTGCAATAAGCATTTCAATTTGTCATGATGAAAAAACTGAAAAAATAAGGGAAATACAGTAAAAACAAAAGTTACTGCATGCAAAGGGGAAAAATAAAACAAAAGACACAAAATTACAGAGGGCAAGGGGTTGCTTACAGGAGATGGATGAAATTTCGAGTGAAAGTAACTGAGCCGTTGGAATTACAGAAGACCAATAGATCTTATAATCGACTTTTTCGATTAAAAAAAAGATTTTCTCATTTGTACTCCTCAATTATTAGCTTTTCTTACTTGTACCCCTCTATTTTTCAAAAACCCATCTATACCCTCAAACTTCGTTAGAAACTTTCAACTGTGACCTAATGTTTAATTCCGTTGAGTCTACTATGTTAAGCTCTAGCATGGCAAATAGTTAGTTACTAATCATCGTTAGTTAATCCTGTGTAATTATAATGAATGTAAAATGGATTTTTTTTTGTTAAAAAAAACCTCAGTCCCTCACCATAACAATCACTCGAAACCCCTCCATTCTCTCTTCATGACAATTTCCTCACTACAAACGCAAGTCAACCGCCACCGTAGAATCCCACTGCCTACATCACAAGCCCGAGCGAGAATCTCGCCGCTAATTGGGACTCTACTGCCCGATGGCTCGACGAGTCGAGCCAACGAACCAATACCACAAGTTGGTTGTGAGCACCAATGTCAAGGTGGTGATCGAACATGCATGTGATGGGATGAATCGTTGAGGTGTGATGAAGGTGGTTGACGGCGAATGGTGGTTATTATGGTAAAAGAACGTGGTGGTCATTATATTGGTGTGTGTGGATGGTGGAGAGAGGTGAAAAAAAATTAGTCACTTAAATAAAAAAAACATTTTAATTTATATTAGGCTTAGCAGATTAAAGTTAACTAACAAATAATAATTAATACTTAATTGCCACATCAACACTTAACACGGTTAATTTGACGGAATTCAACTTTTGGTCATGGATGAAAGTTACAAACAAAATTTAGGGGTATATGTGGGCTTTTGGAAAATGGAGGGGTACAAGTGAGAAAAACTAATAGTTGAAGGGTACAAATGAGAAAATCCCAAAAAAAAATAGGATTGTAGTGTTTTACTCGGTTTTTATTCTATTCATTCTAACTAGCACGGGCATACATAGTACAATATAAATAGACGTTTAATATATATTTTTTGTATTAGTTATCACACAAACGGAACAATGTTATTGTCAACTAGGTAGCACCAAAACGGACACGGACACGGACACGGACACGACACGGACACGTGATACGGCATCTCGTGAAATTTAGGACACGGGACACGCTGTTTAAATTTAATAAAATATATATTTTATAGTTATAAACACGTACGATTTCATTTTTTATTAGTATTTGCTATTAAATATAAATAATTGAAGATAAAATTGGACTTTGACTATAATTCATTCTCATTTTCTACCCAAATTCATCTTCGAATCAATCTCTTTTAATTTTCGACCTCTCATTCCTTGTTTATAAGTGTCTGTGTGTCCGTGTGTCCGACACAGTGTCCGACACGGGACGGCCGATTAGGAGAAGTGTCCGTACTACCTAGATTGTCAATATGTTAAAGTAGTCCTTCAACATTGCGTTATTTATTCACAATTAAAGTAGTAATTATCCGTCTGCAATTGCCTAACAATTGTAGTCTATCCTAACTACAAAACACAAACGTCACAATTGTACAAATATTGATACTAAAAAAACTTCGCACAAGTGTATGGCAATGTAAAATGTCTAATGACACAACCATGAAAGATAAATGGTGGTATTAGTTGAAAAACTTACTCGTATCATCTATGAATGTTCAATAGCTTATTAGATTTGAATGTATAGCATCCTAAAACAAAACTCTGTAACTTCACAATTATACTTTCAGAAATGTATCCAAGCTTAGTTTCGGTAAGAATAAAAAAATTATAAATGGTTACATAAATGAAACATCAAACTTTGAAAATCACTTGAGGCCACAAATATAACATAAGGAGATTGGTGACCACTGTCGAGCATAATTATAAAGTCAGAGGCGGAACAAACTTTTGAAGGTGATTTTTAGCATTTTAACCCAATATTGCGGCATCCACATACAAAAAATCAATACCATCTACTCCCTTTAAGGCTAGGCTAGAATAAAGGCATTGACCTACAAAAAATCTATCC
The DNA here is from genome assembly GCA_022085475.1 of Heliosperma pusillum. NCBI lineage: Eukaryota > Viridiplantae > Streptophyta > Magnoliopsida > Caryophyllales > Caryophyllaceae > Heliosperma > Heliosperma pusillum. Next base: position 15,932 of record JAIUZE010046142.1, on the reverse strand, counting down.
TATTATAATTTTAAAGTACAAAAATAAAGTATACCCGTAAGCCTAAACACTCCATATATGAAAGTATATATCAAACAACAAAAAGTGGAAAAGGTAAAAAAACCTGAATTTGAGAGTTAAATAATTTATTATTACCTAGGAGGAGATTTTTTTAGTAAAAGATAAACAATGTGAATTCAGGATAAAACAAAATAGCAAGCTTCTTGATGTATTATCGAAAGCTTCCTAATGTATCTAGGATTGTAAGTATGCTAAAATCGTCAACGGAGGTCACAAGAAAATAATCCATAAGGCAACCATAATAACTAACAGTGAGAGCAATTGAAGGGTTGTGACTTGTGAGCATGAACAACATAGGGAAGGTTGAGTAACATGAATACACATGGTCAAAAACCCTATGTAGAAGCAAAATGATAATTGAACACCCAATGATCTCTGCAGTTAAATGTGGAATTACAACCGTACAAACTCAAAGTTGTAATAGCCCATGATAAGTACTACAAATAAAATTAGTTACTGACAGATTTTTGGTGAAATATGTTCATCCAAATAAACATAAAAACATTACCCTTTAGAATCCAAATCCATGATCCATGATGGTTACTACAACTATAAAAAAAATGCGTAGAAAACTCAAGTTAATCGAAAAAAATAAGAAATTGCATCATAAAAAACTTATAGGAAATAAAAATACTTAGAAATCAATCAAAGTAAAATTACGAAAATAATGAAAATTGAGTTTGTGCAACCTATGATTTATTCTGTAATTTGTATGGAGACAGGGGAATATCAAAAAGAAAGTTGTGTTAATGTAAGAATTGAAATTAAGTGAGAGAGGGAGTAAAGAGAAACATTTTGTTAATAACAAAAGATCGCATGGTTTAATTAAGGTTAGGAAGATAACAGAATAATATGTATTGCCATTTTTTGTTTTGTTTTATATTTTACTCCATTAGATTAAATTGGGCGGGAAAATATTTAACGTGAGCAGGACATGTGTCAAGTGGTTCTTCTTTTATAGTTTTATATAGATATAGATAGATAGATAGATAGATTTTATTTTTCCATTTCCAACAAATTTTATCTCATAATAATATCGTCTCTTTTTAACTTTTTAAGAAATTACTTTAATTATCCAATATCGTTTTTAATACTAAGTATATATAATAATTATAACCACCAAAAAATATCGCACAATAATTATTTTATTGATAATTCACCACTTTTTCTTAAAATCTCTAAAAATAGAAAGGAAAAAAATAAAAAAAAATAAAGGGAGTATTATCTTTAATACTATTATATGTATATATGTATGTATGTGTGTGTGTGTGTATATATATATATATAATATATATCTATCTCATATATATATCTATATATATATATATATATAGAGGCCGAATCAGGTGAGATCATTAATTTTGGCGAGGCGGCCTGCCTCACCAAAATCCTTAATTAGACTGATTTTCAGTGGTTCATTGGACTCAAAATCTGGGGTCTTTTCTAATATTTTCTATTGACCCATCAAAGTTTTTCTTTCTCTAAAATAAAATACACAAAACCCCAAATACTTTACTTTCTATCTCGTATTGTTGACTTTGAACATATATTAGCATTGAAAATTTTCTACAATATTTATAGATTTATATATGTTCGTTCATCTATATGGCATTCAAACTCACACCTTGCACAATTGCACAATGCTCTACCTTTTGAGCTAATAGATAATATAGTTCAAATTGGTTTATGCATTAACGAATAACAAACATACTAAAGCACCAATAAAAACTTAATTAATGTGGTGAATCTTGTATTTTGTGTTGTGAGTGTAGGACCTTATCTTATGTAGTTTCACAAAGTAAAGTCCAAGATTCACAAACTTTAGGTGTCGGATTCACAAAATATAGGCCTACTTTTAGAAAGTCAATATCTATGTTTACAGCAGGCTCACAAAGTAAGGTCTTAAACTCACACCATAAAGTCCAAATTCCCAAACCTTAGCGGTAAGACTCGCAAAAATAATGGCCTACTTTCATAAAGGCAATTCATATGTTCACGGTATTTTCACAAAGTAACGCCCTAGACTCACACCACAAAATCCAAGTCTCACAAAGCTTATGGGTAAGATTCACAAAATAAAGGCATATTTTCACAAAGTCAATTCATATGTTCACAACAGCTTCACAAAGAAGGGTCCTAGATTCACACCACAAAATCCAGGATTCACAAAGCTTATGGGTAGGATTCACAAAATAAAGGCATACTTTCACAGTCAATTCATATGTTCAGAACAGTTTCACAAAGTAAGGCCTAAGACGCCACAAAATCCGGGATTCACAGAGCTTATGGGTAAGATTCACAAAATAAAGGCATACTTTCACAAAGTCAATTCATATGGTCACAGCTGTTTCACAAAGCAAGGCCCTAGACTCACACACAGAATCCAACATTCACAAACCTTATGGGTAGGATGCACAAAATAAAGGCCTAATTTCACAAAGTTTGTTCATATGTTCACAACAGTTTCACATAGTAAGGTCCTACACTGACACCACAGAGTTCAAGATTCACAAACCTCACAAAATAAAGGCCTACTTTCACAAAATAAAAACCATCTAGTCGTATGCTAACTTGAGAGTGTCAAGCAAGATACAAGGGGTCATGTCATATTGTGAGAAATTGATAAAGTGCTGCATAAGAACTAAAATTAGAAAAGTAAAAGAGATGATTAAAAACTACTATGAGACTTTAGTGTGAAACTATCACTAAAATGAACCGTACCTAATTGTCAAGTACCGTTTGATCAAAATTTGAAGTACTTGAAGCTCATAAAAAATTTGTACCTCTATTAGAAGCCGAGGTTTATAGACAAACAAAGATAATGATACATCACTAGAAATCCTGCAGCAATGACATGATTCATGATACATATAGTTTAGGAAATGCAAAATAAAAACTCAATGTTATTAAACTTGATCTCATGACCTAATATATGTGAGCAGATGCAGCAGATAATTGAGGACAGTTCTTTTGTTGACTACATATTCCGCAGTCTTGTGTATTGTTAAGAGTGACGTTGAATTAACTATATCAAGTGCAATAAGTTTCGATCTGACGCGAAGACTGAACTTCAAAACATCTCATAAACCCTAACTTAGCAGAGATCACACCTCTAATAAGATTAATATCTCAAATCTACGAATTACTTATACGGATCATTTTAATTAAACCTTCAAAACTTGTAATACATAAATAATCAAGTAATAAATTGTGTGAATTCGATTGACATTGAGAATTTATAGAGAAAGAAGTACTAGCTTAAAGAATCATGTCGCTAAACTCTTAGTAACAAAAATTAATATCAATAAGAAGAGTATATACTGCAACTAAGCTAAAAATCACATAAAACTAAGATTTCAAGTTGAAAATGCATAATTATGAAAATCAAAAAGTTAATTTTGAAAAACCTAAGCATACTTAGTTACTTACTGAGATTTACGAACACGTTATAAGATCTGAAAATGCACAAATTGCTAAAGAATTGAAGAAATCGTAGCTTGATTCCGACGAATAAGTGAGTTGGAAGAAACGATCGATAGAGACAGACACTGCTATTTGAAAATTGAAAGACATACAAAAAAATTGAGATAGATAGAAGATAAGTTTCACATTAAAAACCACAAAATTAATGCGATTACATGAGAAAAAATACCTTCAAAATTGAGCAAAAATCACAACGAGAATAGTGAAGAACTAGAGAAATAGACGATGAGCGATAATCTTGTGCGAGAATAGTGATGAACGAACAAATATTGAAGACGAGCAAACAAATAGTGATGAATGAATAATTTGCAGAAGAGAGATACAGTTTCAGTGGAGAGAGAAATTGCAGATTAAAAATAAACTCTTCTTTTATGATTTTTGGGATGGCGAATGGCGACCTAATAACTAGTTGACGTGGTGAAATCTAATGCGTCCAGTCTAATTATGTTGGATGGTTGAGATGGGTACAGCAGCCTCACTGTAAGAAGGGTGCCTCACGTGATTCAATTTCTATATATATATATATATAGGTTCTTGTGAGTCCACCCATTTTTTTGAGTCCATGAGTCCTCATCCTAGCCATTGGATGAGGGAGATGGATGGATGAGATTGTAGAGACAAAAACACACTTAACACTAATCATTTACCTATGCACTAATTAATTAACTTTCTCTCTCTAGCCTTTAGTTAATCACTTTTTGAGCACTTTTGAATTTCTGAGATTTGTGAGTGTAACTTCAGCCCATATTTGTGTAACTTCAAACTAAAATGTGATTTCGACTATATAAATTTGAATTTATGAAACTTCAAGACAAGTTTATGTGATTTTAGACTTTTTATGAGTGTAACTTTCAGTCATTACGAGTGTCACTTCAACCATTATTTATGTAACTTCAAACTAAAATGTGATTTCGACTACATAAATTTGAATTTATGAAACTTCAAGACAAGTTTATGTGATTTTAGCCTTTTTATGAGTGTAACTTCAGTCACTACGAGTGTAACTTCAACCATTATTTTTGTAACTTCAAACTAAAATGTTATTTCGACGACATAAATTTGAATTTATGAAACTTGAAGACAAGTTTATGTGATTTTAGCCTTTTTCTGAGTGTAACTTCAACCATTATTTGTGTAACTTCAAGCTAAAATGTGATTTCGACTATATGAATTTGAATTTATGTAACTTTAAGACAATTTTATGTGATTTTAGCCTTTTCTGATGGTAACTTCAACCATTATTTGTGTAACTTCAAGCTAAAATATGATTTCGACGGTACAAATTTGAATTTTTGTAACTTAAGACAATTTATATGATTTGAACCTTTTTATGAGTGTAACTCCAGTCTTTACAAGTGTAACTTCAAACCGTATTTGTGTAACTTTAATTTTAAGACATAAGTATGTAACTTTAATACATGTTTATGTAACTTTAGTCATTTGAAAATTTTTATTTAAGTTGATTTAACTTTAAGGCATATTTTGGTAACTTTAGTCCTTACTAATATAACTTCAGTTCTTAATTGTACAACTTCAAGCATAACTTCAGTCTGTTAATAGTATAACTTCAGTATCTTAATAGTGTAACTTCAGTCCCTAAAAGTGTAGTTTCAGTCCTTAAAAGTGTAACTTCAATTTTTAATAATGAAATTTTAAGACATGTTATCCTTAGTCATTACTAGTGTAACTTCAGTCCAAAATAGTGTAACTTCAGTCCAAAATAATGTAACTTCAGTACAAAATAGTGTAACTTCAGTCCAAAATAGTGAAATATAAACATAACAAATTTGGAAAAAAAAACATAAAAACATATAAAAAAATGTGTAACTTAAGCAAAAAAACTGTGCAACTTTTATCATTATATGAATAACTTCAGTTACTAAAAGTGTAACTTCAGTCATTATATGTGAAACTTCAGTGAAATCACCACTAACCACAAAAAAAAACTGGTAGTTTTTTAGATCTGAAAAAGTAATAAACATAAAAAACTTGAAAAATAATAATGAGATCTAAAAAATAAAAACATAAAACTTCAGTTTTTAATAATGTAACTTTATTATTTAAAAGTGTAACTTCAAGGCTTAATAGTGTCACTTCAAGCCTTATAAGTGTAACTTCAAGTCTTAAAAGGGTAACTTTAATCTTTAATTGTGTAACTCAAAAAAATCAGATCTAAACATAAAAAACTCTAAGAAATAACAAAATTAAAATAAACATAACAAATTTGAAAAAAAAAAAAACATAAAACATATTAAAAAAAGTGTAACTTCAGCAAAAAAAACTGGGTAACTTCAGTCATTATAAGGGTAACTTCAGTTACTAAAAGTGTAACTTCAGTCATTATATGTGAAACTTCAGCAAAAAAAACTGTGTAACTTTAGTCATTATATGGGTAACTTCAGCGATTATATGTGAAACTTCAGCACTAACAAAAAAAACTAGCAGTTTTTTAGATCTGAAAAAACAACAAACATAAAAATTTGAAAAATAATAACGAGATCTAAAAAATAAAAACATAGAATCAAAATAAAAATAAAAAATAACTTTGAAAAATAAAAAAGAGAAGAAGAAGAAGAGGAAGTAAAATCTGGCGGCTCCACCGGCAAAACCACCGGCTCCACCTTCAACTTTTTTTTTTCCAGATCTGGCGGTGGATGGAACTCGGTGGAGGAGGGCGGTGGAGGTGAGTGAGGGAGAAAGTGGTGGTGGCGACCCACTACCCACAACCACCACCCGACATCATGCCTGCCCCACCAGCCACCACCACCTCTGACACCAAAACAGATCCGGGGCAAAAAAAGAGAAAGGAGAAGAATAGGGAGGCGGAAGGCGGAGGGTGGAAGGCGGGAGGCGAAGGGTGGAAGGAGAAATGCGGGAGGCGGTGGAAATGGAGGTAGGTGTGATTTTTCCAGATCTGGAAAAAAGGGAGTTTGAGTGGTGGTTTCGGGTGGTGTTATCGTGGTTGTTGTTTGAAGTGTGGGTTGTGTGATGTCGGTGGTAGGTGGTGGTGCGGTGTTGGCGGTGGTGTAGCTAACAAGGAGGCAGAGGTGGCGTGTTATTGTCGCCGACGTCAGAGAAGGAGGGGAGGCGAAAGGAAGACAGAGGGGCCAGGGGGCGGCGTTGTGGGGGCGGCATTGTGGGTGGAGGCTGGAGGGTGGTGTGGGTAGATCTAGGTTTTTTTTGGGTTTTGTTTGGTTGTTTGAATTTAGAGAGAAAAGAGATGATGTTTAGAGAGAAGGTGGTATTCTTTTAGAGAGAAGAAGAGATTGTTATTAATGAATTGAATTGGGTGGAAAAAGTGGGTTAAATGGATGGGTGTATTAGTGTGTTTAATTAGTATGAATGTGAGAGAAGTGGATTAAACACCCATTAATGACCATTTTCTTGTTTTCATCTCAACCCTTCATTTCCAAGATCCAAGGGCCTATAAGAGGACTTATGGACTCACATTTCCTAAGAGGACTTACATGATCCTTTCTCTCTCTCTCTCTCTCTCTATATATATATATATATATATATATATATATATATATATATATATATATATATAGAGGTAAGATCCGGTGAGTCCACCTAAATATTTGAGTCCGTGAGTCCAGCTATACAATATCACAGATTACACAAAACAATATCACTGCTTACACTAAACAATATCACGAAAAAAATCAGCACAGAAGGGTGAAAAATATTATATGTAATACTACTCGACGTTCACGACGACCACCCACCCACTAATAACGGCGACATATCCAAGCATCTAGATGACACAAGAAAACCATTATCCGGCACCATCATCACCCACTAATTCTCCCTTGTTTTCTTTTCAATCTTCACATTCCTCCACCCTTACACATTGCTCCTACTCGGAGCTCACACCACCCCCAATCGCAACAAAATTTGTCATTGTCGTCGTTAGATTAGGCATCTCGTTGTCGGCTATGAAGAAAAATGCCGGAAGAAAAGAAGCTATATACAATTAATTTTCGGTGGTACACCGATAATAATGACTTTCCGCCTAAAAAGGGTGGGAGAATGATGGTGTTTGTCGAAGTTTCGGTATTGGAATCAATTGGTGTGAAAAAAAGTATGAAAAAAAGTTAGTGTTAGTGCGCAAAAAAGTGGTTAATTGGTGTGATAATGTATAGTATATCCCGTGATATTGTTTAGTATAACTTGTCATATTGAATCATGGACTCACGGACTCGGAAAGATAGGGTGGAATCACGTGATCCTAATTCTATATATATATATATATATATATATATATATATATATATATATATATAGTGAGCATCCGGTGAGTCTAGCTTCTTAGGTGAGTACGGTCCTATCAATTAGGACCATTGGATCAACAAGATCCAACAATCCTTGTTTATCCACGTCACCCCAAGCTTCTGTCAAAATTATAAAAACTTGACGCTGCCTATCGTACGTTTCATTATTGAGTTAACATTTCTCTCTCTACAAATCTCTCTCATCAAATTACACAGTAAACCTTCAAACCTTTCCCCAACTCTCAAAATCAACCGATATTTGCACTAAATTCAAGAGAAGATCTTCAAGAAAGCTAATCAATATTTCATTGCATCCGTTTCTCAAATAATACAGAGGTATAAATTGTTCTACTTTTCGATAATTTTTATTTTTGTTATGATTGATGTTATCACTTGTACTTGTTGCTTTTTTATTGTTGATGTTGTTGTTTATCTTGATTGATATGAAGAAACTATTAATTAATTTATTTTTAATTTTTAATTTCGTTAATTCTTGTAGTGATTGGTGTTATCGTCTGTTTTTTTTGTTGTTTATGTTGATTGATATGAAAAAAATTAATAATTAATTCCTGTTTAATTTAGGTTTTTTTTGACAAAAAATTAGGTTATTATTTTGCTTAAACTGAGTGCCTAAAAATTATGTTCAATTTGCATGTTGTTGTTGTTGATCTTGAATGTTTCTGGTTAAGAAGGTTTAATAATGTTAATTTATTTAAAATTAAAAGTTTGATTTTCATAATTGCTTAACATATTAGTTGGGTTACATGTTGTTTTTCATCTTGAATGCTATAAATAAAATTTAATTGTCCTTATTAGAATCCTTATGTAAGACAGTCGATACTGTAACACCGGATTTTGACAATTCAAGATCAACAATCAATGAACAATGATCCATAGTTTAAACATCGGTAATGTAACACCGGTACCGTATAAATTCTGTCATTTGTTACTGTAACATCGATACTGTACTGTTGTTATTGTAACTTCTCTTTTGGTTACTTTGCTTTAAATTGTGTAGTAGATTGAGCATTCAACTGAATTTGAAAAATTGTTGGAACATCATCCACTCAATGTTTTGATACTATAAAAATTTCAAATCTTACATCATGAAATATGAAATTTGGGGGTAAAACTGTGAGTACATTATATTACATCACTTTCTTCTCACAGTGACATTGGTACTGTATTGCTGTAACACTATATACTTGATGTTGTAATATCATACTGTGATATATCTGTTAATTTTCACCCTAAATTACGAAATTTTAGTAACATCATAAACTTGTTACTGTGACAATGTTAATTAATGTGTTTTTGTTACTTTTATTTCTCCTTTATTTCTCCTTTGTATATAATGTTGTTAGTTTTTAGTGTGAATTGTGGTCATTGAACTGAACTTGCACAATTATTGTAACATCATCCTTTCAAAAATATTGTAACACTATAACTTGTTTAAGTTGTTCTTTTTTTGAATGAGTTTTCCTTTGAACATTTTTTTTACAATATCGATCAATACTCTCTAATTGTTACAGTAACACAGTTACTGTATCGATGTTACAATATTAAATACGTTGCTGAAAATGGGAGATGCAGTAGCTGATCAGAATGAGGAGTAAGCAGAAACTATTTGTCATAAGGATACTCAGGATAAGGAATGCAAGTTGATGGAAGAGCTTTCTGCCATTAAAACGGTTTCCGAGTTGTAGGCAAAGGCTCTTGATGTTTAACAATGGTGTTAATATTTGGGATTTTGTACTCGTGTAAAACAATATTTGTTTGATCATTACTGTAAACTTTGTTGTTAATTAATAGTGAATGTTTTATTTATTTGATTAATGATTCAAATGATTATTCCAATTATAGAGACCTAATTTCTTGTAAAAATTTTTGGCTTCAGAATTAAGTTATTACAGTAACGGTCATGTGCTATAGTTGCTGTAACTATGTTGTTGTAACAATGTTACTGTAACGATGTTACTGGAACGAGACCTCTTTGTTGTCAACCAATCTTTATCGAAAAGTATGGGTTAGTGTTTATACACTACCTTCATATCATTGTTCTGGATACACAAATGTTCCACAATTTGAGTGTCCTTGTCTATATCCAAGTAATAGAGCAAATGACTTCTTTTTCGTCACGATAAATTAAAAGCCTATTAGCAAAAATGGAAGAGCATCGTACAATTGTATGACTGATGTGGGTTTGAATCCCACATAAGTCGTCTCTATTTTCGATTAATTGTATAACACTGTTATGGTAAGACACTTTATTGTAACACAATTATTGTAACACGGTTATAGTATTGTGGTAACACACTTATGTCGTTATTGTAACATCATTAAGGGGGTTAACACAAGTTGATCTTTATCGTTAACACTTAGTTGTTACAAATTTTAGGCCACATCAATCACCTCCACCTCATTTTCATGCCATGTATCCTATTTTTGATAACTGGTGAAATCATTTGAAGGATTGAATGGTTGGTGGAGGGGATCCAGTTTTCGCTAGTCAGTTAATTCGTAGATCGATTTCAATTAACTATAGCGTCGTGACTACTTTTAACTCCAGGTTATATGGGAATCGAACCCATACCTTTGTGCAATGTCGCACATCGCTCTACCATTGAGCTAGTAACCTTTAATGATATGAAGTAGAATACCAACGCTACTAGAATGCACTCTAAGACACAAGAAAAATGTACATGTATATGCATTGCTAAGCATTAATCCTAGACAAACTAGAACTACTTTAAAAGTTTTTGTTGACGACTCATAATCTCAGGATAAGCGTTTGTGTTTCCAAACTTTGTAAAAATAACACACTATTCACAATTGAGAAACACAACCATATCATGGTTGTAACACGGTTACATTATTATGGCATACTATTGTCGCTATTGTAACACAGTTACATTGTTGTGGTAACACACTTATATCGTTATTGTAACATGGTTACGTTGTTATGGGTAACACACTTATGTCCTTATTACACCATATAATTACTTAATAACAGTATTACAATATTATCATCACACTATTATTATACTATAACAATAACACAATTAAACCATTATCATAATTCACAAGTATATTTGATGATAATAAGCATACAAAATTACTCATCTCCAAACAAAATATATTAACCTTATGTGAGCTTGTGGAGAAAGGCCCCAAGTAGTGTGCTGAAATAAAAATGACAAACAACAACAACAACAAATCCCACATTACACACATCTACAAACATCTGTTTCATTGAGTAATGTTTCAGACTTAAAGTAACCCGAGTACTGTACTAGCGATACTGAATGTTGTTACAGTAACACTAATACTTTAATCTGACGCTTTAATATTACTGCAACTTACGACCATAAACATCAACACTGTATGTTATCAATGCAATAAAAATATAATCATCGACAAGAAACCACAAAGGTAAAGAAGTACTGAAATTATTTGTGCGCATGTTGTTCTCAGTATCTATACAAGTAATGAACATAAAATCTGAGAACAAAATGCATCATAATCAAATTGCTGTAATTAAATAAGAATTTTGAAAGAAACTAGAAGATCTAGAAATAACATGTTAATCGGTTGAAGTTATGCGATCAAAATAAGTGATTTCAATTGATAGATTTGATATCAGAGATTGATTAAGTTGTTTAAATTATTGAACTTATTCAATCTTGCATTGATGAAATCATGAATTACTTGTGTTGATTAAATTAATGGAATCACAAATTGCATAAATTGAAAAAATCGACATTATAATTTTAACATCAACTAAAACAAAATCGAAATTCAATAATAAATCGATTTGTTGTAATTGACTAAGAATTTCGAAAGCAAATAGAACTAACCTTAAAATCGATTGAAGATGAGCGATTGAAGTATAAGAAATCATATTTGGAGAACAGTGTACGATGATGGATTCAGCATTGATTTGAAAGTAAAAATTTACAGAACAGCAGCATTAATATCAATTAATTATGTTGGAGTCGTGAATCAGATGAAGCGATTTAATGAGGAAGAATGAGATTTAGAGAGATGAAGTTTAGATAGAGATTTTTTTTTTGGTGAAATGTAAGAATATTATAAACTAGCCCAATAAACTAGGCAACACCAATTACAATCCGACCATTCAGTAACATTACAACAATTACTAAGATTAAGAAAACTTAGAAATCATTAACCACACCATTACCATTAACAACGACTTCCTAGATTAACATTCAATGAAAACTGAGGACCAAGTACAAAATCATCCCAGCACCCTCCTCAACATGACTTTGCAGCATCAATTCCTACATTGGCCTTCAAGTCAGACTCAGAAATTAGTGATCCAGACCAACTTCCCTGCACCTGCTTCTATCAGAAAAACGCATAGCACCTTTGAAACCATTCAGCAACCTTCTCCTACAATCATCATGAACTTGCTTGACAAGGACACGAGGACAGAGCACATGCCCCTCTAATCTACAAATGTTCCTAACTCTCCAAATGCAATAGCAAATGCCAGAATAAACTGCCATAATAATCTGCCTGCGAATCATAGAACCCCTCATATGTTGAATCCTATCAGAGCTCATCATAATGACAGTAGGAATCTTAAGCAAAGCACCTGCAAGCCTGAAGCATTCCTGAGCATAGTGACAGTTCTGAAACAAATGTGTATGATCTTCCTGCACAGCATCACAAATGAAGCACATCCTAGGAACATCCATCCCCATCTTAAAAAGCCTATCCAAAGAAAGTAATCTACTCTGTTGTAACAACCACATGTGAAAATTCCACTTAGGGAGGTTATACCTATTCCAAACAATACAATGCCAAGCAACCTGAGGAGCAGAATTCTGTGTAATCCAAGAGTATCCTTTAGCAATGGAGTACTCCTTATCCAGACCCTCCCATTGACCATTCACATAACCAGCTTTAAGAACATCCCTAACCTCACATATCTTCCTCCAGGCCCATGAACTATTAGCATTTGGAATGTAATCAAACCAAGAAGAAGTCTTTAAGTAAATGTTCCCAATCCATTTGATCCAAAGATGATCTTGTTTCTTGTTCCCAAACCAGCTTTAAGAATGTTGCAATCCATTTTATTAAGTCTTTTATGTGAGATATTCACCCCTAGATATTTAAAAGGCAAAGACCCTTTCCTAAATCTAGTTTCTTGAAGAATATGATGAAGAATATCACTCTTGATACCATTGCAATAAAACTCAGATTTATCTGGATTGATATGCAGGCCAGATGAAGTAGAAAAGACCTTAAAAGCTTCCATAACAGCAAAAATGGAAGTAATATCTCCTCTGCTAAACATGAGAAGATCATCAGCAAACATCAAGTGGCTCAGTTTCAGAGACTTACAAAGAGGATGATAATGGAATCCAGGAAACTTCTCAATAGTCTGCAACAACCTGCTCAAGTACTCCATACAAAGAGTGAATAATAAAGGAGACATATGGTCCCCTTGTCTGAGACCCCTAGCTCCTTTAAAGAAACCATGAGTCTGTCCATTGAGCACAATAGAATAGCTAGGAGTACTAACACATTCCATTATCAACTTAATCAAGGTAGGAGGATAATGTAAACCTTGCAACATTTGTTCAACAAATCTCCATTCAATAGAATCATAGGCCTTCCTCAAATCAATCTTCATAAGACATCTAGGAGAAACACTCTTCCTAGTATATAATCTGATTAAGTCTTGAATGATCAGAATATTTCCAAGGATACTTGATGAACGGTTTGTCGCGTACCGCTCAAGCAAAAACAATTTATAAAACCCAACTAATGCGATAGCGGAAGTCGGGGTCGAACCACAAGGATGGAGGGGTCAACTACAAGTTTGAATGAATCCTATTCTAGCCTAATAAGAGTTGGGTGAGAAGATCAACTAAGAAGTAGTAAACGCAAGCAATCGCTAAATAATAAGGTAAAGACAATTAAGGGAAAAAACTAAGGTAAAGGGTTCACCTTAGGGGGATTAATGGGTTGGTCTAGTAATTAGCACATGGGTAATAAATTCGAGTAGAATTAATTGCTAATGTCTCAACAATTAATAATCATCAACAAAGCCATCGCATTTGTCTCAAATCACCCATATAAACACTTAGTCTAATAATCTCTACCACCGTCGCTTAAGAGATAACCAAACGATACTTGATAAAGTGGGCAACTTTCGTTTACACAATTCATCAAACACCTAGTGTGCATATGGGTAATACCCAAATTATTACCACAAGTCTACTAATTACCCAACTAATTATCCCACATAATCCACCCTTAGGCTCCCCCTAAACCCTAGAGGGAAACTACTCACTCATGCTAAGGGAAATCAAACAACTAAAGGCAAGGAATAGTGAAATGAACATCATGCTAACGAAATGAATAATTATAGCAATCAAATGATAAACAATAAACTAGAAATGAAAATAAATTGCATAAATAACAAAAAGATGAGAAATTTATACCAACAAAGCTTGTATTAATGAATATGGGGAATGTCTTCACCCAAAATCTTCAATACAAACCCAAACTATGATAGTTCTCCTAAGAAAGACTAGATCTACTAACTTGAATTTGAGAAATTAAACTTAATTAGGGAACGATTAAGAGAGTAATTAATGAGTAATAGAGGTTACAAATTATCTAGGGTTTTGTGCTAAGAGATAATGAAAAGCTGCTTACAAAATATTAGGGGAAGGGTATATATAGGTATCTCGAAATTAGGAAAGAAAATAGAAGAGTTGGCGAATTTGCGGTGTTGTGTTCCAGGCCAGTCGACCGGCCGCCGGCCCTCTGGCCGGCGTGGAGCACATCAGTAGCTTCATTTTCATCGTCTTCAAAAATTCTTCTAAGTATGGAAAATGCGATCCCAACCGGGTGACCGGCCGCCGGCCCCCCACCGGCCTGGAGCACGAATTACTTCCCAAGTACTTACTGATGTAGTGCAGGCCGGGTAGTCGACCGGCCGCCGGGTGACCGGCCGGCGCTACCTGGGCCATTTCTTCCCCTTCTCTTCTTCTTTCCTTTGTGGGTGAGTGGTCTGTGCCGGGTGGCCGGCCGCCGGTCGGTTGGCCGGCCTGCGCCACCTGACACTTGCTTTCCTCATTTCTTCAACTCATCTCCGAATCCCGACTCGTGCAAGACCTTTATGCTCCGATTTCTTCATTTCCGCCTTAATTCCTACAAATTAAGATCGACATTCATAGCACGGAAAATCGGGAAGCAAAATGCAATCAAGGGCACGCAAATCCGTGTAAACTGACCAAAATGGGGATGAAAATAAGGGGAAAAATGTGACTAATTAAATGCTTATCAATACTTCTGTTTTTAATGAAGGCACACTGAGCAGGATTGATCACTTTAGTAAGACTATCACTTAACCTGTCACAAATAAGCTTAGAAATAACCTTGTATATAGTATTACAGCAAGCTATAGGACGAAATTCCTTCACAGTTTTTGGATTCTCAACTTTGGGGATCAACAGAAGATTGGTACAATTCAGCTGTTTGAGCAATTTCCCCGTCACAAAGAAATCCACCACAACATCACAAATGTCTTCCTTAATGATGTTCCAGCTTGCCTTGAAGAACTTACTAGTGTATCTATCAGGACCAGGGCTCTTATCATCAGGAATAGAATACATTGCTCTCTTGATCTCAGTTTGGGAAGGAATACTACACATAGCAGCCCAGTCCTCCTCCTCAACCAAGATACCCTGCTTGATGACATGCTCATAGCAATTGGAAGTGGTAGCATTAGTACCCAGCAACTGTTTATAGAAGTCAATAAAAGCTTTGAGGATCTGATCAGGATCAGTACATAACTCTCCACTACCATTCTCAATAGAAACAACCTTATTCTGAATTTGCCTATGCCTAATAGCATGTTGAAACATACTAGTATTAGCATCACCTTCAAAAGCCCAGGCACACTTAGCTTTCTGCCTAAGGAAACCAATCCTAGCCTCTGCCAGCATAGTATAGGAATTCCTAAGTTGAAATTCTTTATCCATCAGACCAACATTGGTAGGATCTTGTTGTAAGGCAATCTGACTCTCAATTAACAGGTGATACGCAACATCAGCATTCCTTTCAACATCAGAG
>JAIUZE010046141.1:0-45759 GCA_022085475.1 Heliosperma pusillum | reverse complement strand
CGGGAGATATGTCTCCCGTCTGGTATAATTCTTATGTATAATATTAATTTTCTTTTGTAATGAACCTTTTTATTTATGACACCCTTCGTTAAGTATTTAAATCATTTTTTTTTCTTTCCGCAAATTTGAGGGTGTCACAGATAGAGTTTGGATTACCGGTTGTTAACTGATTCACATGATAGTTGGTATGACTAGGGTTGAGTTGTATTACGGCCATGTTTTAAATGTAACCTCTGAGCTAAGATACTAGCTTCCCTACCTCGTGGTATAGGTTGTTAACTAATTCACATGATAGTTCGCATTAGTAGCTTAGCCTTCATATGCTAGGTTATATGTTAGTTAATTGTTTCATAACATGAAAAGCATATCGTATATGTTAAGGTTTTGTATTTTCTCATATACATTCTTTTATGTTTTCATGTTTTATTAAACTCGACATTTCGTGGCTGGGAGAACTCGGAGTTACTCCCCACTGACTGTGGCTTCCGTGTTTATATTTAATGCGGTCGAACAGGTGGTGATGCATACCTTGGGTACATTGACGAGCTAGCGAGCGAAGTATTTACCTTGGACCTATATTCGGTTCTTAGATTGTATATTATTATACACTCTTTTATTTCCGTATTTATACGGGAGAATGTCTTCCGTCTTAGATACTTATTATGTATAATATTATTTCCTTTTTGTTATGAACCTTTTTCTTTAAGACACCTTTGTTATGATGAATATATTTAATGGTAGGTTCCGGTTTTAAAATTTACCGATTTTCACTAAAGTGAACCTATTAAAAACGTATTCTCATCTTTTATTTATATAAATTACTGGTTTATCTTTCCGCAAATTCGAGGGTGTCACAGTTTAATCCCCAGCCGGCCGGCCGACCGCCGACCCGCTGGGACTCCCTCATCTTTTCCTTCTTTTCTATCTTTGGCATGTGCTCCCAGCCGGGTAGCCGGCAGCCGGTCCCCCTGACCAGCTGGGACATCCCTGTATTTTTGGTGGTTTTAGATTGTTGCTAAAGTGCCTACCGGGTAGCCGGCGGCTGGTCACTTTGACCGGCTGGCACCTCCGAGTTTCTTTTTCATTTCTTCCTTATGCTCTCACTTATAATAGTTTGTACGGTTCGTTTATCGTAAAAATTTACGTAATAGCATTAAATATTCATGTTTAGAATATATGATATCCCATTCGCTTATATTGCATGTTTCGTGACTGTTTTTGATATTTCCCCCTTTGAGTCGGTTCTACCTATGTTTTGATTTGACCACTAATCCTTGAGTGCTATGAACTCTCATTCCCCGGCTATACTACCTTGCTCGTTAAACTGGAATGTCAGAACGAGAAGTTGTACCATTAATGCTTGTATGCATGTTTTAGTGGGGATATGACGACATTGTTAGGGGGCGAACGCAACGCGTTGATCGACCCGACCGTCAAATGTCGTATCCTTGCAAGGTGGTGTCATTGCATGTAGCGTATCGCTTGATTATGATTCTTGTGCTCTTTCCGCCTCTTTCGTGTAGTTGTGACCGAATTTGGAGTACTCGACTTCTGTGTTTGACCGAGTCTTGGATACGAAATGTTTATCGCATGTCGAATCGGAACACGTTTATTCCGAGAGTCTGGCCAGGTTTAGACTAGGACCGTATTATTACCGTCGTCCTACCAGGAGTAAATGAGTCTTTCATATACAAAACGTTTATCGTTATTGGTTCAGGGAAATATTTATCCCGTGGATGTGTTTCAATCATACTTGCTATGTACATGGTGGTAGTGTGTGTCATTAACTGTGAGAGAGTATGTTACAATAATCGTATGTTTGGATGGATCCCTATATGTTGAATCTATGTGACCTATGGATGACTTGGCGTGATTTATAGGTCGAGTCTCTATCTTATCAAGCATATGCCACTAACGGTGAGATGTAAGCGCTAGTGAGTATATAGTTGTCTAAGGGTGTCTTCCCCGTGGTTGTCTGTAATCTGATGCTTACAGTTTTGTATTTCATACACCTATATCTTAATATATTGAAATGCTTATTTATACTTCTCATAATTCACATATATATATCTAAGTATGCTTGTACATGCTTATTATCGTTTAAGTATGTTGTTTGTGATATGGCTGGGAGAACCCAGAGTTACTCCCCACTGACTGTGGCGTTCATGTTTCATGAATGAATAGGTTGCTTGGCTTGATCTTTGCTTGTTTTTGGGTTCGGATGTGAGCTAGCGAGCGTTGGACTTGACGATTCACCCATAAACGTTCTTAGTTAGTTTACTAAACAACTTTTATGTTTGATTACGTTTTGAGAGACTATGTTTCGTTGTAGTATTTTATACTTTAGTTGGTATGTAATTGACATTCCTTGTACTCTTCATTCGGCATGTAAAAAGTTTCAAAAATATCGTATTTTCCGCTATTTAAATCGCATGCTTGTTATGTTTTATTTCCGCTATCGCGAGGGTTGTCACAGTTGGTATCAGAGCCTATGACGCTCTCGACGCACACACGTGAACCCTAAACTTAAATTACTTTACCTTGGAATAATAAATGAGAGATGTGTAGAAATTAAAAACTTTACTTGGTAGTATCTTTGTCTATGCTAAGTGTTAGGATTAACCTTGATTAGTTTTTGTCTCGTATGAAGATGGTTAGACCTCGACTCGTAGAGAATGACATTCTAGAAGCTCTCACTCAAGTCTTAACGAATCAACAAGATGCGGCACTCAAGGTAACCAAGCCCCTCCTCTTAGAGAATACCATCACCAATTAGGCTATGCGTGGGTGGCTAGCCAAATTGCTAGGAGCAAGACCAAGCCCTATGGTGGAGAATCGGACCCTACCGAGCTCTCGAAATGGTTCCGCGAGATGGAGAAGCAATTCGACTTGTATCTAGTCCGTGAAGAAGACAAAGTGAGAATTGCTAAGCACTTTCTTGTGAGGGAAGCCGACAACTGGTGGTCGATTACTAATCCCACAGCTACTCTTGAAGTCAATTTCAATTGGGAATGTTTGAAGACTCTCGTTGAGGACCAATTTTACCCCAAAGAACTCAAACAGCAAGACTCAAAGAATTCATCAATTTCAAACAAGGTGACTTGACGGCTCAAGACTTTACCACTCAATTCAACAAGCTTGCTTACTTTGCGCCAAGACTCATCAAGGATGATGAAGACCGAGCTTTTTACTATCATAATAAGCTTAGTGCTTTGCTCCAAAGCAAAGTAAGGAGGAGCTCTACTTCTTTCGGAGAGTTGTATGATGATGCCCTATGGGCCGAAAACTCCATGAAGGCCATCAAGGACGAAGCAAAGATGAAGAATCCCTCTCATTTCCCCTCTTTCAATCCAAAGTCAAACTTCCATGACAAAAGACCTTTCACTCCCTTTTCTTCTAATGCCTATGCTAACAAGAGGCGTTTCAATGCTCCCTCAAACGCCAATGCAAGAACACTTGTTCCTTATCACCCTCAAGCTAACCCAAATGCGACTCTTAACCCCAATGCTCCCCGTCAAGCTTAAGCTCAAGGACGAAATTCTGACGGTTGAAGGAAACCCGTTCGCCCTGGAGTTGGATGCTATGATAGGCCCTTCTTTTGCTTTATCTGCAAGAAGCCGGGTCATCGCTTTCGTAAATTCCCCGATCGTCAGACTCCCGCACCCGGTGCCAAAGCTAAAGGATCCATTGATGTACTCAGCTGAGCCAAAGCCGATGCTCACCTGGAGATCATGACTGGTAGGTTCACTTCCTTAGATCAACCTCGTCTTACTTTTCCGCCTGCATCTTTTCCTTCTTGTCGTAGTCATTTGATGATGCCTCCTAGCGTTCCTTGTATCATGTTCGCCTTCCCTATTCTCTTGTGAGGTAGTTTTCTTATTAGCTAATGTAAGGAGTTAGTAGATCTGTTTTGAAGATGTTTCAAATATGGTACCTACCCGCCCTATTGAGCTAGTTTCATGTTTAGTTGATTATTAGGAATTGATGATAAACTTAGGTTGAACCTCTCTTGGTGGTTTTAGACTTTGAAACTTGATGTTAAAATATCATTATCGAGGATGAGAAGTCCATTGAGAATTTAAAATAATGAGTTTTGAAATAAATTGGATCAGAGGATTATATGGTAAGGACCGTTTACCTTGTGGTTGTTAGTAGAGGTTGTCCCCTAAGATGGGATTTCTTTGGTTAGTGGTTTCAGAGAGAGTATGATGAAGCTAGGGATACTATAGTACATTAAAGGACCTCTCCTGCAGATTAAAAACTATGGACCTTAGTCGATGCTAATTAGGTTTGAATGGTTAGGTTGGTGACTTGAGGTCTCGTGGTTATGAAAGATTTTAGTAGGAATCTAATGATTGAAAATGTTGAGGTGTAACTTGGGTAATTTGAATTCTCTTGAGTACTAGTTTATTCGTGAAGTTGGCGATATCGAGTTACGAGCGACCTTTAAATTATCATGGATGAGAGATAGGTTTGGTGTTCATCCCTCTCTTTTCCCTCGAATTGACCCTTGCTAAAGTTGATACTCTTCAATCCTTCCCCTTTTTGGTCCATTTTGCTTGTTCGACGTACCTCTTAGTATCGTGATTTGTGATTTTGATGTTCAAGTCGCTCTATGTACGTGTAATGTCTTCCTATTTTTATTTTATCTTGGAGAGAACCTTCAAACTTCCATATTGTATTTCTAATTTAACTTTTCAAAGAAGTCTAAAGATGGATTGTGTACCCTCTTTTTGGAGAAAATGAATTTCTTTTACTTTTATATTTGGATTCTGTGTTTGGTTGGATGTTTGGACTTGTTATTGGAGACGTCTGGTAACTAGTCCTGCCCTTACTAACGCTTGTTTGAGTTTTCGATTTTACTAATTCGACATTGATTTGATTTGGATACCTAGAGTTCTTGTTCGCGACGGGCAATCTTGTGATCCATAAATAAAGTTTTGCACTTATGAAAAATCTCTTTAAACCGTTTGCGAGAAGAGTCTCGTTTCATAAATGTTTCCCTTGTAAAAGCTTTCGTGTTAATTTTGAAAACCGATTCTTGTCTTTGATACTTTTGTTTTCTACTCTCAAGTTTCGAGAGCGAAACTTTTTAAAAGATGAGGTGATTGTAACACCCGCAAATGTACCCTATTTTATTTTAATAATATTATATTATTATTAATTAGCGTAATTTGAGATTTAGATTAGAAATTAGTCTTCCGTGTCTAATTTAGCAAATATGAGTCCGTATTTGGACTCTACTCGGAATTCCCCGTGGGTTACGCCTTAAGTCGCATTTTGGGCTTTTTCCCAATATTATTCCACTCACCGGTTTTATAACCCTTATTCCCCCATTTTCCACTCACCTTCTTCTTCACAAAACCACCAAAACCCTACCACCACTTTTTGATCAACTCAAGTTCATCACTACTCATTTATTCCTCACCCAAATCTCCTTATTTTCATCATAATCTTCCTCTCTTATCCTCCTCTACCTTGTGTGGTAATAAAATTACCGTCTTTCGCATTTTTAATTTTTCCGTCTTTCTCAAAGGTGAATTGTATTCATCTTTTGTTATCTTTGTGTAGGTGGAGAGCTTCAAGACCCCGACAAGGATTACAATCTCGTGGAGGAAGACCTAGAAGACGATTGAAGACGCACAAAGGTAACGGTGAAGGGTTACTCAATATCAATACGTGTTTTAATGCTTTAATTGATGTTACCCAACGTTAAGTGACGATTATTATGTATTTAATGTGGTTTGATGTTAGTAAATGTGGTTGGAATTGGATGAGTAGCTTTAGAATTTGTGTTTGTTAATGATTGTTGATGATGGGTGATGTTTGTTAGTGATTGTTGATGATGGTTGATGTTTGTTAGTGATTGTTGATGATTGTTGAGGAGTGTTGATGAGATTCGTGCGTTTGTAGTCCCAGCCGACCGACCAGCCGCCGGTCACTCGACCGGCGGGAAATGCGGCTGAAGTGAATTGGCTATTTCGAAGTATTTTCGGTATTGTGTCATCCCCAGCCGGCCGTCTGGCCGCCGGTCAGCCGACTGGCTGGGACTCCTTCATCTTTTCCTTCTTTTCTCTCTTTGGCATGTGCTCCCAGCCGGGTAGCCAGCGACCGGTCCCCCTGACCGGTTGGGACATCCCTGTATTTTTGGTGTTTTTTGAATGTTGCTGAAGTGCCAGCGAGGTAGCCGGCGGCCAGTCACCTTGAACGGCTGGCACCCCCTGAGTTTCTCTTCCATTTCTTCCTTATGCTATCACTTATAATAGTTTGTATGGTTCGTTTATCGTATAAATTTACGTAATAGCATTAAATATTCATGTTTAGAATATATGATATCCCATTCGCTTATATCGCATGTTTCGTGACGGTTTTTTATATTTTCCCTTTTGAGTCGGATCTACCTATGTTTTGATTTGAGCACTAATCGTTGAGTGCTATGAACTCTCATTCGCCGGCTATACCTCCTTGCTCGTTAGACTGGAATGTCGGAACGAGGAGGTGTACCCTTAATGCTTGTATGCATGATTTAGTGGGGATATGACGACGTTAATAGGGGAGAACACAATGCGTTGATCGACCTGCGTATCCTCGCAAGGTGGAGTCATTGCATGTAGCGTACCGTTTGATTATGATTCTTGTGCTCTTTTCGCCTCTTTCGTGTAGTTGTGACCGAATTTGGGGTACTCGGTTTCTGTGTTTGACTGAGTCTTGGATGGGAAATGTTTATCGCATGTCGAATCGAAACACGTTTATTCTGAGAGTCTGGCCATGTTTAGACTAGGACCGTATTATTATCGCCGTCCTACCGGGATGAAATGAGTCTTTCATATAATAAACGTTTATCGTGTATGGTTCAGGGAAATGTTTATCTCGTGGACGTGTTTCAATCATACTTGCTATGTACATGGTGCTAGTGCGTGTCATTAACCGTGAGAGAGTATGTTACCATAATCGTATGTTTGGATGGATCCCTATATGTTAACTTTTTGTAACCGATGGATGACTTGGCGTGGTTTATATGTCGAGTCTCTATCTTATCAAGTATATGCCACTAACGGTGAGATGTAAGCCCTAGTGAGTATATAGTTGCCTAAGGATGTCTTCCCCGAGTCTGTCTGTAATCTGATGCTTACAGTTTTGTACTTCATACACCAATATCTTAATATATTGAAATGCTTATTTATACTTCTTGTAATTCACATACACACACACACACACACACACACACACACACACACACACACACACACACATATATATAGATATAGATATATATATATATATACATATATATATATATATACATATATATATATATATATACATATATATATATATATATACATATATAAGTATGCTTCTACATGTTTATTACCGTTTATGTATGTTATTTATGATATGGCTGGGAGAACCCGGAATTACTCCCTACTGACTGTGGCGTTCATGTTTCATGAATGAACAGGTTGCTTGGCTGGATCTTTGCTTGTTTTTGGGTTCGGGTGTGAGCTTGCAAGCGTTGGACTTGACGATTCACCCATAGACGTTCTTAGCTAGTTTTTACTAAACAACTTTTATGTTTGATTACGTTTTGAGAGACTATGTCTTGTTGTAGTATTTTATACTTTAGTTGGTATGTAATTGACATTCCTCGTACTCTTCCGATCCTTCGGCATGTAAAAAGTTTCAAAAATATCGTATTTTCCGCTATTTAAATCGCATGCTTGTTATGTTTTATTTCCGCTATGGCGAGGGTTGTCACATTATTGGTTATATGCATGCAATGCAACATCCACTATTTAATTCTACTATTTGAACTAAACTACGTCGGTGAACATGTAATTTTAGCTTTCAATTATGTCGAATTAAGGATTTAGAATTGATTACATGTGAAGAAAAGGTAGAAAATCTTACAGTTACAATAATTAAATATGGATACATAATTACAATGATTTACATGATCTATGTCGGAAATATATCAAAAATAAAGGTTTGAAGAAAAGAAAATAATTTGACGTATTATCAGCGATATTAGAGTTAATAGTTTGCGATTAATTATCAGCGATATTAGAGTTAATAGTTTGCGATTAATAGTTTGCGATTTACATGATCTATATCGGAAATATATCAAAAATAAAGGTTCTGGTTGTGAAGCCGGAATCGCAATCAGTTAAGGTTCGCTGGTATTTGCGATTAATTGTCGATCTAAAACTCGAGTAAAAGTGCTTTAATTAATAAAATACAAGACTAATTGTACCAATAACGAATCTAGAGATTTGAGATGAACAAATCGAACCCCTAAAGACTCAAACATGATTAAAAAACTAAAACCCACTAATATTGCTTATTGGGGATCTAAGACGAGAATAACGATTTAATGAAAGATAAAAATAATAAAGGAAAAAAAAGACGCATAAACCAGAGGAAGAAGAAGAAGAAGAAGAAAAACAGGAGCAGGCAGCCTCTGGGAGAAGCGCATCAGATGCTGCGTTCCTTCCAGAAGGCGCATATACTTCTGCGTTTCTTCTCGACGTCTGATCACTACTTAAAAGGTTTTTTGAAAAGGTTTTGACTGAAAACTGATTTTGAAATTATTTCTGACAAAGATTATACATGAATAATATGAAAAATACAAATAAAAAAACTAAAAGAGGGGATTTAATACCCTCGGACTTACATGTTGACGAAACAAGATATGAACTAAAATTAACGTTTTAGCTATAGCTCGACTTGAATGTATAGAAAGTGCCCTCGTAAGAGGATTGAAATTGATTAGATTGATTAAAGTGTAGTTGGTCAAATTGGTCTTTCATGCAATAACGTGACGGGTACTCAGAAGGATATGAGCTTACGTGGTCGATTGATCAAGCACGTAGATGTCAATAGCTTAGAGCAACGTCTAGAATGCAAAGAGAGAAGAGAAGGGGCGGAACACTCTCGAGCCTTAAAAGTGAGACTAAAGCTCTCCTTTTATAGTTGAAAATGTGAAAGAGTCGTAGAACAACTCAAACTGTGGAAAGGAACAGGTTGGGGAAGAGGCGCAACAGGACTGCGATCCTGCGATGAGGAATAGCACCTGCTGCGTCATTTCCCCAGAGGTTTCCTGCTAAAAAAGGAAGATTTTCACGTTTCTATCACGGAATTTTGGCTGATATACAATTCCATTTTAAAAGATAAAACGAGATAATTTTATTAAAAAGAGAGAATTTGAAAATATATAATTAAATTATCAGTATGTTTTTGAGTGTTCCGACTCGGAGTTTGAAAAGGTTTATAGAAAATGAAGCGGTTTTCGACCCAGACTCTAAATGAACTCTAATGCCTGTCAAATTGACCGTACCGACGCGTACATGACGATCCAGGGGTAGACACAAGTGTTTGAGCTTTCACTTGACCATAACCTTACGAATTGTAATAAATCGTTCCATGTACTAAACCTGCAGCCCAATCATCACTGGGTGATTGACGGAAGGTGTGGAAACGAGGTATCTACAAATTTATAAAAAAAACTTATATTTATTTATTCTTTTATATCTCTTGATTTATTTGTTTTCGTTTTAGTTTCATTTTAGGTAGCATTGCAATAGACACAAAAACAACAATAACGCAGCAGGTGTTGCGTCCCTTTAGAGGATCGCAACTCCTGCTGCGCCGCTTGTCAAGCTTGTTTTCTCCGTTTCCAGAATATTTTCGTGATTTCTTTCCAAAGTTTGAGTTATTCCAAAACTCTTCATATTTTCTAGTATAAAAGGAGACCTTCGATCTCACATTTTGGCACGCGAGTGTTCCGCCCTTCTCTTCTCTTTTTGCATTCTAGACTTTGCTCTAAGCTTTCGACACCTACGTGCTTGATCAATCAACCACGTAAGCTCAGATCATTCTGGGTACCCGTCACGTTGCATGACTGACAAATTTGACCACTACAGAATCAACTAATTCAATCAATAAATTTAAATTCTCTAAAGAGGACACTTTCTATGTACATTAAAGTCGAGCAATCACTAAACGTTAACTTAGTTATTTGTATTTATTTTTTCCGCTCAACTAATGTAAGATTCACATCAGAAGTAAGTTCAAAACCAATTTTTAAAACAAAACCTTTTTACAAAACCTTTATAGCAGACATCAGATGTGACAACCCTCGTGATAGCGGAAATAAAACATAACAAGCATGCAATTTATATAGCGGAAAATACTATATTTTTGAAACTTTTTACATGCCAAAATAACAGTACGAGGAATGTTAAATAAATACAAACGAAAGTATAAAATACTACAAAGAGACGTAGTCTCTCAAAACGTGATCAAACATAAAAGTTGTTTAGCCAACTAGCTAAGAACGTCTATGGGTGAATCGTGAAGTCCAAGGCCCGCTAGCTCACACCCGAACCCAAAAACAAGCAAAATCCATCTAAGCAACCTGTTCATTCATGAAAAGATGAACGCTACAGTCTGTGGGGAGTAACTCCGGGTTCTCCCAGCCATATCACAAATAACATACTTAAACGGTAATAGACAAGTAGAGGTATATATATATATATATATATATATATATATATATTCCTGTGAATTACGAGAAGGATAAATAGGCATTTCAATATATAAAGATATAGGCGCATGAAGTAAAAAACTGTAAGCATCAGATTATAGACAAACTCGGGGAAGACACCCTTAGGCAACTATATACTCACTAGGGCTTGCATCTCACCGTTAGCGACATATACTTGATAACATAGAGACTCGACATATAGACCACGCCAAGTCATCCAACGGTCACAAATAATCAACATATAAGCATCCATCCAAACATACGAATATGGTAACATTATCTCTCACGGTTAATGACACGCACTAGCACCATGTACATAGCAAGTATGATCAATACACGTCCACGAGATAAACATTTCCTTGAACCATACACGATAAATATTTCGTAAATCTAGACTCATTTCCTCCCAGTAGGACGACGATAATAATACGGTCCTAGTCTAAACCTGGCCAGACTCTCGGAATAAACATGTTCCGATTCGACATGTGATACACATTTCGCATCCAAGACTCAGTCAAACATAGAAGCCGAGTACCCCAGATTCGGTCAACATTCACGAAAGAGGCGGAAAGAGCACAAGCATCATAAAAAAGCGGTCCGCTACATGCAATGACACCACCTCGCAAGTATACGACATTTGACGGCTGGGTCTATCAACGCAATGCGTTCGCCTCCCAACAACGTCGTCATATCCCGACTAAAACATGCATACAAGCATTAAGGATACATCTCCTCGTTCCGACATAACAGTCTAACGAGCAAGGAGGTATAGCCGGGGAATGAGAGTTCATAACACTTAATAATTAGTGCTCAAATATGACGAAGTAAATTTATACGAAAACTGAACCGTTCAAACTATTATAAAGGAGAACATAAGGGAACAAGTGGAAGAGGAATTCAGGTGGTGCCAGCTGGTCAAGGTGACGGGCCGCCGGCTACCCGGCTGGCACGTTAACAAAAATCGATAATTATCAAAAATACAGGGTGTTCCAGCCGGTCAAGTGGACCGGCTGTCGGCTACCCGGCTTGGCCATATACCATTTGAGGGAAGAAGAAGGAAAAAGCGGGTGTCTTTGCCGGTCGGCTGGCTGAGACTTACATATTACCAAAATACTTCAAAAATGTCAGCCATACTCCCAGCCGGTCAGCTGATCGGCGGCCGGTCGGCCGGCTTGGACAACATATGCACGAAAATCACGATACTTCACCAATAATCATCAACAAACATCAACTATCATCAACAATTATCAACCAACACAAATTCTATAGCTACATATCCAATTCCAACACATTTACTAACATCAAACTATATTAAGTAACTAATTAATGTCACTAGACATTTAGTAAACATCAATTAAAGAATTTAAAACACGTATGGATATCGAGTAACCCTTCATCGTTATCTTTTTGCGTCTTCAATCGACGTCTAGGTCCTCCTCCACGAGGTAGTACTCTTTGTCGGGATCTTGAAGGTCTCCTCCTACAAAAAGACAACAAAAGATGAATATAATTCGCCTTTGAGAAAGACGGATAAATTGAAAATGAGAAAGACGGTAATTTTATTACCAAACAAGATAGAGGACGATAAGAGGAGAAGATTATGATGAAAATTAACGGATTTGAGTGAGTAATGAAGGAGTAGTGATGAACTTGAGCTTGATTAAAAATGGGGTTTAGGGTTTTGGTTACTTAGTGTGGAAGAATGTGAGTGGAAAAATGAATGAGGGAGTTAGGATTTTAAGGGTGAGTGGAGAAATATGGGGGAAAAAGCCCAAAAGCGGCTTAAGGCGTAACCCACACGGAATTCCGCGTAAAGTCCGAATACGAACTCGGATTTGCTAAATTAGACTCGAGAAACTAAGTTCTAGACTAAATCTAAAATTACGCTAACTAGTATCCGTATAGGCTTAATCGAATAGGCTTGGATACTTAAAACGCATAGTAGCTTCCGGTTCCTACGTCTCTTCTTCAGCATTAGCATATCTCCACAAAATTTTCACTAAAGGCAGCACTTTACTTCTCAACATTTTGTCCTTACGATCTAGAATGCGGATTGGCTTCTCTTCAAAGGACAAATTCGGTTCAAGCTCGGGAATTTCAGCTTGAAAAACATGACTCGGGTCACTAATATACTTCCTCAATTGAGAAACATGGAAGACATCATGAACTTTGGTCAAATTCAGGGGCAAGTCCAACTTGTACGCTACGGCACCAATTCTTTTCACAATGTCAAAGGGTCCAATGTATTTCGGGCTCAATTTACCCTTCACACCAAACATTTTAACACCCTTCATCGGAGATACTTTCAAGAACATTTTATCCCCAACTTCAAGATCCAACGGTCTTCTTCG
Organism: Heliosperma pusillum; assembly: GCA_022085475.1. NCBI lineage: Eukaryota > Viridiplantae > Streptophyta > Magnoliopsida > Caryophyllales > Caryophyllaceae > Heliosperma > Heliosperma pusillum. The sequence continues at coordinate 32,862 of JAIUZE010046141.1, read as the reverse complement.
GACATCGGCATAGGATTTTTGTCGGTCTTGAGCATATTTCATTCTATCACGAATGACCTTCACATGATCAATGGTCTCAACAAGAACATCGGGACCTAAGTCATGAACATCACTCAATTGATTCCAACAAATAGGACTTCGGCCCTTTCTTCCATAGAGAGCTTCGTAAGGAGCCATCTTGATCGACGCATGATAGCTATTGTTGTAAGAAAAGTCCACCAACGGTAGACTCTTTTCCCAACTAGATTGGAAGTCGAGTAGTGCACAAGCCCTATGTAAGTCTTCTAAAGTCTGGATAGTCCTCTCGGTCTGACCAACGGTAGCGGCACGGAAAGCGGTACTTATCAACAACTTACTACCCATGGCTTCTTGCAATGCTTTCATAAATCTCGAACATAACCTCGGGTCTCGGTCGGATATGATCTCCTTGGGAACACCATGATATCTGACAATCTCATCAACATAGGCTTTGGCTAGTCGATCTAAACTCCAAGTCTTTTTGATTGGAATGAATCTGGCACTCTTGGTCAAACGATCAACAATAACCCAAATGGCATCTTTACTTCCAACTGTCCTTGGCAAAGCCATGACAAAATCCATAGAAATAGATTCCCACTTCCATAGTGGAATATCCAAAGGTTGTAGCAATCCACCGGGCCTCTTGTGTTTGATTTTCACTTGTGGGCAAGTAAGACATCTTCAAACATTGGACACAACATCGCCTTTCAAATTCGGCTACCAAAATTGTAGCTTCAAGTCTTTGTACATTTTATCACCTCCGGGGTGGATAGAATAAATAGAAAGGTGAGCTTCATCAAGAATTCGCTTTCTCAAGTCAAGAGCATTAGGACACCTTTGTCATCGGCTTTGAAGTTTTTGGCTTTTCCTACTAGAAGCTTTGCTTGAATGGACTTGTAGGTAGGATCATCAACTTGGCTTTCGCGGATTTTGCGGAGAAGAACGGGTTCGGCAACCATGGCACTAACATAATAAAATCCTCGCTCCACGAACTCCATCTTCAACTTTCAAAACTCGGTACAAAGATCATCGGGTAGCACCCACATAACATTCAAGGCATGAGAAGATTTCCTACTAAGAGCATCGGCAACAACATTGGCCTTCTCTTCATGATATAGCAATTCAAAATCATAGTCATTCACCAATTCCAACTATCTTCATTGTCTCATATTCAACTCTTTTTGAGTAAATATGTACTTCAAAATCTTGTGATCGGTGAATATGCGACAATGAACACCAATAAGATAATGTCTCCACACTTTCAAGGCATGGACAAAGTCGGCTAATTCCAGATCATGAGTAGGGTAGTTCCCTTCATGAACTCTCAACTGTTTCGAGGCATAAGCAACCAATTTCCTATTTTGCATAAGTACACAACCCAATCCCATCTTGGAAGCATCACAATAGACATCAAAGTCTACACCATCTTCACGTAAAGTCAACATTGGGGCGGTAGTCAACCTTTTATTTAATTCTTGAAAAGCGGCTTCACAAGCTTCATTCTATATGAACTTGGTTTCTATCTTCAATAATTGAGTCATCGGTCTAGCAAGCTTTGAGAAATCTTTGACAAATCGACGGTAATAACCAGCTAAACCAAGAAAACTTCGGACTTCTCTAACATCGGTTGGACTTTTCCAATCCACCACAGCTTCAATCTTAGAAGGGTCTACCATCACATCTTCTTTAGAAATTACATGTCCAAGAAAGGACACCTTAGGTAACCAAAATTCACACTTGGAGAATTTGGCAAACCACTTTTGACGACGAAGGACACTCAAAATGGTCTTAAGATGAAAATCATGCTCTTCTTCGGTCTTGGAGAAAATAAGGATGTCGTCAATGAAAACCACTACACACTTGTCAAGATACTCACTAAATGTGCGGTTCATTTGATCCATGAAAATAGCGGAAGCATTAGTCAAACCAAATGGCATCACCTTGAACTCAAAGTGACCATATCTTGTACTAAAAGCGGTCTTTGGTATATCGGCATCACGAACGGGAATTTGGTGATATCCAGATCTCAAATCAATCTTGAAAAAAGTAGAAGCAGCCTTTAGTTGATCGAACAAATCTTCAATTCTTGGCAAAGGATACTTATTCTTGATTGTAATTCGGTTCAACTCACGGTAGTCAATACAAAGTCTTATGGAACCATCCTTCTTCTTCACAAAGAGAACGGGAGCACCCCAAGGCGAGGCACTCGGTCTAATGAAACCTTTTTCGATCATTTCATCAAGTTGCTTCCTTAACTCTTTCAACTCGGTTGGAGCCACACGGTAAGGAACTTTAGCTATGGGTCCGGATCCGGGTACAAGATCAATGGAAAACTCAACATCACGCTCGGGAGGGATCACGGGTAAGTCTTCGGGGAATACATCAACAAAATCTGATATTATAGGTACATCTTCAATCTTTGGTAAGGAGGTAATTGTATAAGTCACAATACACAAGAACGCTTGGTGACCCTTTCTTACCATACTCACCAAATTCATTGCGGAAATAAACTGCACACCCATTCGGGAATGAGATCCCTTATAGGTTATTCTAATTCCTAAAGGACTCATTAAATAAATCTTTTGATCTCTACACTCCAATCTGTTGGAGTAAATGTCCTCAACAATAGTGCGATCACATAACTAAATCTCAATAATAAGAATACAAAGGGATGATGAATATTATAGTCAACTGGTCAACATAAATCTGTAACGATTGGCTCAATTGAGATTGACGTTACTGTCGTTTGACGGTGGTGATCAGTTGATCCCTTGAGGTCACACCTAAAGGACAATCTCCTAATCATGTACATTAATTAATTGTATAGCGATACAGATGAATTAATCCCTTTAATTGAACCAAGTTTAAATTGTAAGTGAGAAAATGTCTTATTGTAATATGATTAAATAAGATTCATTTTAGTAATTTAATTGTTATATTACTAAGAATACATTATGTTTATGAAACATTTGAGATAACCTAAATTGGTTAATTATAATTACAAATTGTTGTAGATTATATTAACTAAATATGAGATGACCCATTTTATTTACATGTAATTATAAAATGTGACTTAAAATGTTAAGTCTAATTTATTTGTTATGAAATTGCATTTAAATTAGTTAAATGTACATTTATAAGCAAAGACTACATGTCACATGTCACATGCCACATTTGTGACAAATGACAAAATCACAAAATAAAATGGACACCCATTTTATCATGTATGCACCGGTTTTGGGGTAGATAGGGTAATGTTTAGGTGTTGATTATTGTTCTAATTAAGAATTAAAACATAATCATTACCTATCAAGCCTAAACCTAAGCTACTTTCTTGTTAAGAACAAAAAGCATAAGCATGCTTACCTACACTAGGTGTGGCCGGTCATCAAGCATGATAAGAGGACTTGTTCCTCTTATTTTTCTACTTGACCTAATACATGAAAAAAATATGCTTATCTCTCTATAATCTCTAATCTCTCACTAAGAAAACTTAAGAAGTTATATTATAAACTTGAGTTGTAATTCTCACATAATTTTACTAGTGTAGTAATAAAAGTTATGTGATATATTATTAGGGGCTACTACAATATATACTAGTGTAGTATTTTGTAGTGTAAAAGGGGTTTGTCTTGGTGCAACTAATTGGAGTGTTCTTATTCTAAGAACTTAGAGTTCATCCTTATTATTTAAGCTCAAGAACAAAGTAAGAAGGTGTCCTATTTTGTGCCCAAAATCCGCTCAAACCTATGTAAGGAACTACTTATTCTTCCTTATTTGTTTTTATGTTATGCATGCATAAGATCAATTTAGTTTAACGAGTAAACTAATTGTAATATGATATTATAAATGTCTAATATCGAGTTTAAGAAACGTACAAGCGGTATCAAGAGCCAAGGTTGTTGCATTCATAATCGATTTTTAGTTTTTTCGAGTTATTGTAACTTAAAGAAAACTAGTAATTTGTGTTTTATAAGATAAAATCACAAATTGTAATATGATATTAGAAATGTCCTAATATGATTGTAGATAATTTTGATGATTTATGGAAATTTATAGTGCTCAAATATGATTTTTAGAGTTTTTATTACATTTTAATGAGTAAAATGATGTTTAAAATGCTAAAAATAGTTAGACTTATCTTCTGACCTTCAAATTTTTACACAATATCACACATGCATTTTACTTATTGTATGTAAAATGTTGTGTGAAGTGGACTTACTTTGAAGGATTTATAATGATTATATGATAAAATGAAATAAATAAAGGTCAAATAGTTTAAAATACTTCCGCTTTGAATCTGATCATGAAATTTCAATATGTTGTCAGATGCATGTTTTCCTATTAGACTGGAAAATTGGAAACTAATGTGATTTGTCTAGCATGATTTATGAATTTTTAATGTAAAACTGGCATAAATAGTGACTTATTTAGAAAATATAGCTAAATTAAATTTCATGACAAGAGAAAATGGTTCCTGGTTGCATAAATGTTTCAAATTTCAGATCTAAAGTTGAAAATTTAATATGATTAATTTTTGCATGCTTTATATATTTTATTTGATAAAACCGATAAAGCGCAACCAATTTTTCTCAAAACTTGATTCAAAATTTTTAACAATGATTTTTGACATTATGACTGTAATGGAAATGTTCCAGAATGTTCAAAAATTTAAAATTCAAAATTTGAAATTATTGTAATTAAATTTGGATTTATTTGATTAAAATATGATTTTAAAGTTTAATTATGAGCAATTAAATAACAACAAGTTGAATTATTGTCAAAAATTAAGTAATGACTAATTTTTGAGGCCTAAATGAGTTGGGATAATTAACTTTGACTTAAATATGATTTAATTATTGTTTGGTGATTTTAAAGTGTTATTATCACGCATTTCCGTAAAACCGGGTTATATTCGATATAAACCGTTAAATAGAGCGATTTGGCATTTAACATGAGCATGTTTTATACATATTATAATGCTGCATTTTTATTTATGAATGTCCTATTTTCAATTTATGAATGTCATATTTTCAATTTATGAATGTCATATTTTGGTTTATGTAATTTGGAATTATGTAATTTTATCTTAGTATGGCCTTAGTTTTAATCGATATTGCCCGAAATGTAAGGGATTATTGATTCGGTTGTAATTTTTTTTTTTTTTTTTTTTTTATCTTGAATCACTTTTATTGTAATATTTTATTTTTACAAATGTATAATAGGAAATTATTGTAATTTTATTATATATTTTGTAACTTGTTGTAAAACCGGAGTTTCCCATAGACGGTGCCATTCGGAAAGGAGTTCCGAGAGAGAGACGGTGACCTTGGGAAGCATTCTTATGAAGTTCAAGGGACCAAAGGAGCTGGTTTCCGAATTTGTAATAGATTATATGATTTTCTATTCTAGGAAAATGCCATACTAGGAGTTTTATTTTTATGCTTGCATTTTATTTTATATGTTTGCATGCATTGCCAAATCGCCATAACATGACATGCATATTTCATCGAGTATTCGACCGTGTCAAATTAAAATAATCATTAATTCATCGATTTTGTTCACTTCAACATGATAGATTATGATTTGCATGACCTCTCATAATAGATAATTGAGATCAAGCCTTACCAAATGTAGAACTCATGAATCCCAATTTCGCAAGGAAGTAGGCTCGGCTCACCGGGGTGCTAAACTGGTTACGTTGGGTAAGTGGGGTAATAAATGTTATTATTTCAAAATTTGGATTGACCTCAACGGAAGTATTCGCGACCGTAGCCGCATGTGTTCCGGGCTTAAGATAAATATTAAAGTAATATTATCGACCGAGAGTTCTAATGTAGAATCGATTAAAGAGTTAATCCACCGAATTATGTTAATAAGGGATTAATCGGCTTACCGTGCCCGAGTTGATATGAATTTGGATCTCGGAATCATTTATAATAGTTGGGTAGAGGTCACTATTTAAATGTTAAAACTTGTTTAAAATGTTTACAAGTATTTAAAATGATAAATGTTGACATTTCCTTTATGTCTAAAATTTTGTAGTTAATATTGTTTATTCGCAATGGCAAATGCTAATTCGTCCACCACCACCTATGCTCCAATTCTCACGAATGTCTCATGGCTTCGGTCCTTCATGGATCGATGCAAGTTAGAAATGAATGGCGCTAATTTTAACGATTGGGATATGAAACTCTGTTTGGCCGCGGAGGGTGACGACACCTTTCGTTACCTTACCAAGGCCTCTCCTACTGCACCTAATGAAAGGTCAACCGCCACGCAAGCCGAGCCTATGAGGCTAGCCACAAAGAGTCCGCCGCGATCAAAAACGTTTTGATCTTCTCGTTGGGGGCCGATCTTTAAGGGAGTGCCATAAGATGAGCACGGCCTATGAGATCTATGCCAAGCTTGTGACCATGTTTTTTCACAAGCTCCTAGGATCCTACAATATAAGACGGCTTCCACATTATTCAACATGAACCTAAAAGAGGACCAAAAGTTAGCCCTCATGTACTTAAATTGATTGAGCATGTTGAGACTCTTAAATTGCAAGGGGTGACCATTTCCGAACAACTCGTTATCGACCGAGTCTAACATTACTTGGGGAAAATCAAAGCATATGTGAAGTTTAGGGTAAACTACAATATGCATAACATAAGAAACCTCTCTTCATGAAATGCACAATATGCTCGTGCAAGCCGAGAGAGACATGGACTAAATGTTAGCTCTTCCAAGGTTGTGCTCCATATTAATAAAAGGAGCAAGGGGAAGTTCAAGAAAGGTGGTAGTAAAGGGAAGAAGCCCTCCACCTTCAAAGTAAAGGGAAAAAGCTCTTGAGAAAACCTCACCCAAACCTAAGAAAGGTGTCTCAATCGAGGACAAGTGCCATTATTGTAATGGCATAGGGCATTGGAAGAGGAATTGCACTAAATATCTAGGAGATATCAAAACTGGAAAGATGTTTCAGTTGGTAATTTATCCCTATCGTTTATGTTATGATCTCAACTTTGGTATATAGATACAAGTTGTGATTCTTACCATATTTAATTGTAATTAGGGCATCCTAGCAAGGATAAAGGCAAGGACAAGAAAGCCTAAGAAGGCTCTTCAAGGGAAGCTAAGGTAGCTACCCATGATTGAAAACCTATGGAAGCTTGGTCTCATTTTGAATTGTCAAAATTTTGGAATGTATTTTGAGACGTTGTTTTTAGAACTTTTATAATTTCCTTGTTTGACATGGAAATTTGTTCAATTCCTTTTATTGACATTGGTTGTAATTGGATTTAGTGACTTGGTTCTCAACCCAAGTCATTCGGTTTGTTGAAACTTTTTAGTTCTAAAAACTTATCATCATACTCTACTTGCATAAATAACATAAATTGTATCGACTCAAATTGATCATATTAGTATTGAGTTATAAAGATTGAGTTTTTGAACTCTAAATAGGTAATCTACCAAACCAATTGGCCACACCACTTATAAAGATTGTAATTGACATGAATATGAGTACACCTCTTTAGCTTATAGAACTAGTCTATATTGAAGCTAAGATTCGATGTCTTTACAAAAAAGTCTTTAGTAGATCACTTAAGGTCATGTTGTGATACTTCTATCTCCCTCAAGAGTATGAGTACAAAATTGTTTGTGGCTCATAAGGCTATCTTTAAAGAAAATAGTTGTATTTTTCTAAAGATCGAGTGGGAGAAAATAAGCCACAACGTAAAACTAGTTAGGAAACCAAAAGAAAATGTTCTTAGGTTAGACTCAAGGCTAGTAAGGAGACCAAAAGAAAGCGTTCTTAGGTGAATCCTTAAACTAGTGGCGAGACCAAAAGAAAATATTTTTGAGATAATAAGATTATGATCTATGTAAGAGGAAGCACCTAGAAATTTTTAAATTTGATTTTCTAACATAACAGACTTATGAAACTAAATGGAATCTATGCAAATAAAATGTTTTATTTGAAATTGTCCAATTGTAGTTGCACAGATAGACATGTAGATGTCTTCAAAAGCTAAGTTAATGCGTAACTATGCTTAGATCCAAATCATCAGTGAAATACCTCGTAGTAGGTGTGTACAAGTTACACAACAAAACCACATGTCCAAATAGGGATTTGGAATAGGATGTGTACATGACACAAGCCTATGGTATGTATCTACCTAGAGATTATGATGATCTTTTTCTATTATGAGATATAAGAAGTTTTTCACTCGAATTGTCGAAATTTCATGTGTAGACATGAAGTTCAGTGGGAGTTAAAGTCATGTATAGACATGAAGTTAAGTGGGAGTTAAATTCACGTAAAGACATGAAGTTCAGTGGAAGAAATTGTTTTCCACGTGAATGACGTATCATTTATTGTGAGTGACCTATTCGTGTTACCTTTTGAAAGGAATGGTTGGATTTTAATGCTGGATAAAAGAGGGCAACATGCATACTAAAATCAAAATCTATTGTGGAATAGAAGATTTTATTTTGGCATTTAGAAAAGTGTCTTATATCGATAAGAGCCTTTATCTATCTCAACAAGTTAAATAGGTTATTTATGTTGATAAAAGTGGGATCACTATGAAAGGGTCATAGTCATCCACTGAACCTAAGAGTTGTTGATCACATGATACCAATCATGTATGCCATTACAAACACATACCTAAATGAATTGTATGCTGGGAGCATGACAAGCCTATAACAAATTAATCCACATGAGTGTCATTGGATAGCCTACAAGAACATCCAAAGAGTCCTCAAGGAGGACTAGGGATTCATTCTTGTGTTTGGTAGAGAATATTTGATAATGTGGTAAAGGTTACACAAACCCAAATTTCCAAACTTATAAGGATTTTTCCGAATCCTAGGCATACCTTTGTTATATAAGAAGCGAATAACTAAAAGGATGATTGAAGAGTCAATCATTATAAATTCTACAAATAGAGACCTAGTACATTAAGATGAGGGTAAGGTGGTTTAAAAGGAACTAATAGTAGATCCTTTCACCTAAATACTTTTCAGTTATCATGATAACGAGTGGGAGTATCTTTCAAGTTAAAGAGCCCAACACTAGATAGAGATCTAGACATGTACATAGATGAATTCATGTTTTTAGGAATAACGTTGGATGGAAGGAAAAAGCAATTAACAAGGTTGGAATAAATTAATACATGGTATATTCACTACCCAAGCCTTTATTGCATTTAATAAGATCGTCATTAGATTATATGATATGAAGCAATAACATTGTGTTGATTGTTCATATATGATAATCACATTTATCGTTTGAGTTTATAGAACTCGTTCTGTGCTTTGTTATATTCAAATGGATTGTAGAGACATCTCGAAGTGACTAGATTGTGGTACGATTGATGGCAAGTTCAAGTGTCATAGGGTCATAAGGGATGACCAGTCGATCACATAGACAGAGTGTAAGGGACAATCTGTTGGGCATTGACCGCTTATAGAATTCTGGCAATTCTTGTAGCTTGGTCGTGGCAAGAGCTACTAGTATTCTTTCTGAGTCAATTCTTTGACTGGTGGCGACTCCACAAATGAGTATTTTTACGCTTGTCCTCCCAAGCGCACCCCTTCGTGGTCTCCCGTGTACCACACTATGGCACTCGATCGAATGGCCTTGATCGAATGTTTGTACAACATTGCATGGTTTTATAATAATGTTTCTATGAGCTAGGTGATGAATGTATGTTATGATATGATTATTATAGGTAGCAAATTCATAGAGTAGCGATTCTAAGCTGGTGCTAGAATGATTGCATGAAGATTCTACAAAAAGGCAAGTTACTACCTTAATAATCTAACGTTGTACCCGCATTGTATTGTATGAATTGTTGTATTTGTCGTGCTCCTAATGTCGTTATATAGTATTGTGTATGATATTTTTTTGCTCAACCGTGGTTATTTGTTTGCGTTTCAGTATTAAAATACTTTGAACTCTATGATGATCAATTTGATATTTCCGGCAAATGGGCAGTAGTGAGTTTAGCAGTTTTTGAGTTGTTGACATTGGATGTTGCTGGGAGCTTGGACGAAATTCGCACCATAGTAGGAGCTGGCCGCTTTAGCTTGTGTCGTCATTTGATTTAGTAGAATATTAAACTCTCGTTCTCTTTAAAGAAAGATATTTTGGCGTGGTTTTAGTTGTAATATAAGTTTAAGACAGTTTGACATTACTATCAAATTCAGTTTATAGTAATCTTTAAATATTTGACTTATGATATTCACTACCTCGGGCAGCCGAGATGGTAGCAACCATATTTAACCAAGATAGTCTTGGTAAAGACATTTCGTTAAAATGGGTGTTACAAAGTGGTATCAGAGCGCAAATGATCCTAGAGCCTAACCAATGAATCCAATGAACATAGCGTGTTTGATAAGATGAACCTCAGGTAGAAAATTTTAGTAGCCTCTCTCTTCTATCGATTAGGTAGAAACTTTAATACACAATTAATTAACAAAAGTGTAGATTAACTACCACACTATCAACATTCAACATTTCAACATGTGAGAGCATCAATTCAGACCAAAAGCTAACAAGGAACTCGTCTTCTCATAATACTACCCTAACAAACATAGAAAACACATAAAATGTGATATCGAGTAACATGTCAACATTACCTGATTTAGCGTCTTCTAAGCTTTCCGTAAGTCAAGAAATAGTCTTCAACCGGGTCCTCTAAGTCTTTGCCTAACATTATAATACAAAAAGATAAAGATTTCTCACTCTAGAGAAAGACGGATGGTTTCAATAAGTGAGAAAGGTGGAGACTTTCATACCATGAAAAATAGAGGAAGGTGAGACGATTCTGAAACATTAAACAGATATATATTTGGTTAAGAAATGAAGGTTTTATAAGAGTTTTAATCGAGGAGTTTAAGGAGGGTTTTAATGGTGGAAATTTCAGATTTTTAGAGGGAGGAAGGAGGATATGAAATCTAAAAAATGATGATGAAAACTCTAGAAAAATGAGGGTTTGGTGCCTAATAAGAAATACATAGATTTCTTTAGGCCCAATAACAAAGTGGATCCGTTTTAACTAGAATTTCGCGTAGAATCCAATTCCGGACTCCAAACGGACAATGAAGAAACGGTTTTGATGCAACTGGAATAAAAATGCGATTCTCATAAAATTAAAAGCTAATATTAATAAACTAACAAGTTCAAGTACTTTAACACTTAAAAGACGAGAGAATTATAAAATTCAACGATTTGTCAAATTACCCAATATAATAAAATCGAGGGTGTTACAATCACACCACCTCTAAAAAGTTTCGTCTTCGAAACTTTAAAGTATAATATAAGAGTCACAACGACAAAAATTGATTTTCAAAATTAACATCCAAAACCTTCACAAGGGATGATATTTTAAAAATAAGGTTTCCCCAAAACGTTTAAAGAAGAACATTCAAAATTATAAATCTTTACCAATGGATTGTTTGAGTGCTCGTTACGAACAAGAACTCTAAACATCCACTTGAAAAAAAATGTCAAAATAATAAAATCAAAAATCAAGACAAGTGTTACCAAGTGTGGAACTAGTTATTAGACGTCTTGAATAACAAGTTCAAGCATCCAACAAAACGCAAAATCCCAAACTGAAAGCAAAAGAAATCCATTTTTCACTACGAAAGTAGAAAAAATCCATTTTTAGACTTCTTCAAAAGGATAATATTGAAATATAACATAAAAATTTGTAAAATCTCTCAATGTATAAACTCAAGACAACAAGTCATGACACACTCATAAAAGAAACTTGAGCAAAATCACCGTCATGGTAACATAATCTACACATAACAAGTAGAGAGAAATAAACCCGAAATCTATGGGGTGAAAAGCTCACGATAGAGTCGAAAAAAAGGTCCACCAACATAAACATTTACCAACGACAACATTAAATACCAACGAAAGCTTGTCGGAAAGACCAAGAGCGGAAAGGAGGACAAAGTCCAACGAGTAGCAAATCGATAAATGGTCGATCTGAAGGGCAACAAGCGAGGAATGAGCAATAAATCTTACACTCAAAGAGGAATAAAACTTATGCTATAGGGAAGGCTAAACACTCTAAACCAAATACCAAAGCCATCATGATCGACCTCTCGGGCAATTTTCCAATCCTAGCTTATAGCCACATCATTTAAAAGGATTTTCTTAACTCGACGCCACAACCTCTATTAATAAACCAGTCTTCAAGAGAATGTAACTTACCCAAGTTACACCTTAACAATCTCCTTTATTAAATTCCTACTAGGATCTTTCGTAAACACAAGATTCATAGCCATTAACCCAACTATCCAATCTCCAACTAGCATCAACTAAGGTCTATCGACAAGCAAAATTCCACAATCAACAATCCCTATGAACGAGTCTATAATACATTCCACAACCTTAATTTAGTCATTATTACACCCGAAGCAACGAACTTGAATAATCATTTCTAGAAAACCATAATTACTACCAACCACAAGTCGAATTGGTTTACCATTCTAACTTCCTAATCCATAACAACTGAATACTCACTATCCAAAGCTTGAAATGAAAATTTCTCGATCTCAAACTATAATACTTCAATAAATAATAATGACTAACTCCAACCCACAAATGGCCAAGCATATGGTGATGAAACAACTATTCAAATCAATTAGCTCATTCTAATATTCAAAATGCATCGATCTTCACTTTTTTCAATATTTCTCAAACTTTGGTTACCAATCTTAATTACCGTAAAGTAAAGTCTCTTTTAAAATCTAGCATTTAGCGACATCTAATTCCCAAATGATCTCCAAGGCAAGTATTATAATAGTAATAAACAAAAGCGAACTATCATTTCAATAAACTTGAACCTCGAACTGACAACACAACATCAAGCTCAAAAATCTAAAGCCACCAAGAGAGAATACAATACCACTATTAACATCCGTCCTAGAGCTTAAGTCCTATTTTCGATGATCAAATACAACATGAAAATTGCTCAATCCAAAGACAGATATTCTAGACCAAGAATTCCAAAATACATTACACTCATTCTTTGAGCCAAGCAAACAAAATATCAAATCCACTAGAGGAAAGATGAAGCAACAACAAGCTAGGGACGGTAAGAAATTGCAAGGAGAACACGAGAATAATAAGGCACGGGATTAAAATAGAGAACGCTGAAATTAACGAGGTCATGAGAAAGAGGCAAAGCAGATAATAGAGTTATGAAGATATCCGAGTAAGAAAGAAGGCATGAGACGAATGCGATTTCTTAAAGATCAATTTCAACAAAAACTTGCAAGAATGGAATTGGAAACTAGGGTGGTACGAGTAAGGGTATAAGAATTAGTCCATAAGACATCTCCTTTCAAACTTAGGGTGATAGTAAAACAACATACTCCTATAAAAAGGAATGTCATAAGGGGCCACCGTACCATGATTCACTAAAATAATGTACACCTGACTTTGACAAAACGACTACTTCCTAAATCATCCATCCTTTCACATAATGCTGATTCCCAAAAGCAGGATTGCAATTCAAGAATAATAACATTCTTTTAACTCCAAAAATCGACACACCGTGAAAATCTTCTATATACTAGGTCCTTTGCAAAACATATGGACCACGAGCTCACTATTTCCACTACAATCTCGAATCAAACATCATCATCAACATCCCTATATATTTCCTTCAAATTCATACCGTCGAACTTTACTCCATAATCATTTCTGAATTAACATAGTTTAACCTACCATGACAACTTACTAATTCAAACGAATCTCCGATAGCATAAGATAAGATCATATCTTTAAATAAAAAAATTATAGCCAAGTACTTTTCTACCAAGCCTATACCCAAAAATACACACTAGGAAACCACAAGAAGTCACTTAGTCTCAAATCTATCTTACAACTCAAGGTATGATCCAAATATTCTCACTTATAACAACTAGCTCTAACCTAGGTATGATCCTCAAGACACTCTAATATTACCAAACTCCCAAGTTCAAAATATTAAGTCACCAACAAGCTCAGAGGTCTTAGGCAACTCGCTCAATCAACATCACATCATCAGTTCCCATAAATCATTGACACATACACAATGGCAAGCATCTAAGGATTATAATCTCCAAAGCATAAGACACTACACTCTCCAATGACTCCATCACTCACCACTATAGGGTGCAACTCAAATCTACACAACATTCCATAAAGTCCCCATATTCGTTCTCCCAAAGCCATTACACCACAAATAAAAGGGGAAGGTATCCACAAAAGGTCACAAGGAAATGTTAAGGATACAAGAGGTAATATTGAGGATTGTAACAAGAGAATTTATGAAAGAGAGAAGTGAGATAGAGGGAGAAGAGCAAGGTACACCATAGACAAGAAAAATTATTAAGGAGCTTGAAACACACTTCATTCATGATCGTCATTCTTCAATCTTAGGCAAAGGGTACTTCTTATAGCTATAACTTGGTCAATCTTGAGACATTAAAACCAAGCAAGCATAACATCACTCGAAACAATCAACAAACAAGTTAGACCTAACAAACATCAAGCACAGTAAAGGCTACCATCTTAGGTCCTTAAGTCTACCCATATATATCTCAGTCGGGAGCGTTATAGCTCTGATACCAACTGTGACACCCTGCGATTTCGCAATAAAGTAAACACATAGATTTGGAGCGGAAAATACAAAATTTTAAAAACTTTATATGCAAAACCGCGAATGTCACTTTATGTTACAAAACAAAAACTTAGTTTAATGAATCGTTTATACAAATTGTAACTTCAATAAATATAAGGGATCTCGATCCCTTGATAGATACATAAATAAAATAATAAGACTAATATAAACTACAACGCTAAGGGTGAATCGTTGTTACTCCAACGTTCGCTAGCTCACTAGTCAATACCTTATGCAACACCGACCTGAAACTTGTTCATTCATGAAACATGAATGCCACAGTCAGTGGGGAGTAACTCGGTATTCTCCTAGCCATATCACATTCAAACGTACATAACAAGAGCATATAAACATACATTATGATTATCAAATATGAACAGTATCAACATCATATGTAAACAATATCATCATCAAATATAAACAATATCATCATCATATATAAACAATATCATCATCATAAATAAACAATATCATCATCATATATAAATAATATCATCATGATAAATAAACAATATCATCATCATATATAAACAATATAAAGTAACAAAGACTTAGGGAAGACTCACCTTGGCAACGATATCGCTACTAACGGCTTGAATCTCATTGTTAGTGACCATATAGTCGAAGAGGTAGGGAACACGAATCATAATAGTACAAGGTATTCAAGCATCCACTAAACATCCAACAAATCATCACCCAATATGCAAACAAACTCTCATGGTAAGTGAAGCGCACTAGCATCTGCACTAAGCAAAACATTACGACCCTAGACTCTAATACTCTTGGTAGGATGACGATAATATAATAAAGTCCTAGTCTAAATTTGGCATGAATCTTGGAATGCTACACGTTCCGATTCAAGATTTGGTAGTACGTTCAACAACCAACACTCGGTCGACAGAACGGAAGCCTAGAACCCCGAATCCGGCAAGGGCAGCTAACGGAAGAGGTAGAAAGAGAATGAGTATACCTAATCCGGCAAGGGCAGCTAACGGAAAGGTTGTCACATAAACGTCAAGCAAGTACACTACATGGAAAGACATCAGCTCGAAAGGATACAACATTTGACGGCTAGATCGATCAACGCATTCTGTTCGCCTTCCAACAACGTCGTCATATCCCCACTAACATAAAAGGGATGTACCTCTATCGCTCCGACATAAAGTCTAACGATTATAAAGGTACATACGGAAAATGAGAGTTCAATATCATCCACTCAAACAAGACTCAACGGACTATTCTAAGGTATACAAGACTCAAATGAGTTAAACATCCAAAACTGTCACTAAACATGTGAATAAGGCATAAGATAAATGTAACCATGATAAAAAGAACGAGTCAATACATGAAACATCTGTGGGAAATATCGGTATACATCCCTTTAGAAATTTCGGATTATAATGAAATTATAACTATATGAATTTCTAGTCATAAATGAAATTGCATAATATAAACAAAAGATTAAGAAATAACCTTCGGTCCTAGATAAAGGCCTAAGAAAAAATACCAATGTAGGTATTCTCGTAATCGTTACACCCAAGACGGTTCAAGAAATGCCTTCGTCGTGCTAGAACGAATACCCAAAATTACTTCTAATTTTGTGTGTATATTGATGATGAATATTTTTTTTTTTTGGTAAAATGTAAATTATATTAAGATCAAAACACTATTACAATGTATTCAATCAACATTACATTCATCTTACTGCTAACCATCAAACTCAAATACAAAAACCAGCCTACTTCAAGCACACATCCTATTCAAATAAAACCAACCTGCTGACACCATCTTCTTAGACCACCATCCATAGTACCCTTGAAACATCCCTCAAAACGTCTTCTACAATCATTCCTCACCTGCAGCACAATCTGCAAAGGCTGTCTCACATACCCCTCAATCCTGACAATGTTCCTCATGTGCCAAACCTCATAACAAATCCCTGCAACCAAAGCAAAACACATTTTCCTGATGAACATCTTCAAGTGTCTACTCAGCCTAGCAGTAACTATACTATGCAGCAATCCATTCCCACTCACACTAACCATACCTGCAAGGATATCCATACACTTCCTAATATAACAGCATTTCTGAAATAAATGTGAATGATCCTCAGCTTCCAATCCACAAAGATAACAGTTTATAGGCACATCAATGCCCATTCCAATGAGTCTATCCAGAGTAAGCAATCTTTGTTTCATAACCAGCCACATAGTAAAATTCCATTTAGGAGAATTGTACCTATTCCACACCATATGATGCCAAGGAACATTCTGCCCACTGCTATTCTGCAACCATTGATATCCATCAGCAATAGTATACCCCTTATCTATCTCTCCATTTACCCTGAACATAGCCATTCCTTACCCTATTCTTCACCTCACATAGCTTCCTCCAAGCCCAGGAACTATAAGTAGTAGGCTCATAATCCATCCATGAACCACCCTTCAAATAAATACTATCAACCCATTTAATCCAAAGCTGATCCTTCTTACAAACAATCCACCATACCAACTTCCCAATAGCAGCAATATTCCACAACCTGCTATCAGTTAGTCCAAGTCCACCAGTTTTCTTAGCTGTACAAAGCACATTCCAAGATACTAAGGGAGCCTTAGAGTACTTATCTTCACCCTCCCAAAGAAAATTCATGCATAATGCCTGAATTCTATCCATCACCCCAGCTGGTAACACAAAAATCTGAGACCAATGATTATGAATAGTTGATAAAACAGCCTTCACCAGAATCAGTCTCCCAGAATAAGATATCCTTCTGCTATTCCACCCCCTAATTCTCCTAATCATTCTGTCTACAAGAATATTACAGTCCACTTTAGACAATCTTTTATGAGAAATATTCACTCCCAAGTACTTAAATGGCAGTTCCCCTTGCTTGAAACCAGTACCTTGAAGCAAACTTTGTAACACATCAGACTCAATCCCATTACAATAGATATCAGACTTATCAGAGTTAATACTTAAACCAGAAGCACAGGTAAACCTCTTAAAAGTATCCATGATAATAAACACAGATCTAATATCCCCTTTACAAAAAAGAAGCAAATCATCTGCAAACATAAGATGAGTCAACTTAATACCTTTGCAAAGAGGATGAAATTGAAATCAAGAAATAGCAGTAGTAATGTGCAAAAGTCTGCTCAAATACTCCATACAAATAGTGAATAACAAAGGAGACATAGGATCTCCCTGCCTCAAACCCCTGGCTCCCTTAAAAAATCCATGAGATTGCCCATTCAGCACAATAGAATAAGATGGAGTACACACACATTGCATAACCATATTAATCAGACCACTAGGATAATTAAGGGCTTGCATCATCTTCCCTAGAAACACCCATTCCACAGAATCATAAGCCTTCCTAAGATCAATCTTCATTAAACATCTAGGTGAAGCATTTCTCCTCTTATACATCCTAACCAAATCTTGGCTAATCAAAATATTTCCCAAGATACTTCTGCCTTTGATAAAGGCACATTGTGCAGGATCAATAATCTTGGCTAAACTATCACTCAGCCTGTCACACAGAAGCTTGGATATTACTTTATAAATGGTATTACAGCAAGCAATAGGTCTGAATTCAGACACATGACTTGGACTATCTACTTTAGGAATCAACACCAAATTTGTACAATTCACTTGCCTTAACAGCTTCCCATTTCTGAAAAATTCTGGCACAGCACTACAGATATCCCCCTTAATATACTCCCAAGAAGCCTTAAAAAAACCACTTGTGAATCCATCAGGCCCAGGACTCTTCTCATTAGGGATAGAGAAAACTGCCCCCTTGATATCCTCCATTGAAGGCAGCCTACACAAAGAACCCCACTCATTCTCATTCACCACCTTCCCTCTCCTTACAACACTACTATAAAACTCAGCTACTTCCCCACTCTGGCCAAGAAGCTGCTTATAAAAATCTACAAAAGCTTGCATAATAGATTCAGAACTATGACAGTCATCACCAAGACTATTCTTAATAGAGACAACTTTGTTATGCAACTGTCTCTGTTTAATAGCCTGATGAAACATATTAGTATTAGAATCACCATCTTTAGCCCAGCTAGCCTTAGCCTTTTGTCTAAGAAAATCATCTCTAGCTCCAGCCAACATTCCATAAGACTCCCTAAGCTGCCTCTCCTTATCCATCAAACTAGGGTTACTATTATCCATTTGAAGTTGAAGCTGAGCATCAATAAGCAATTTAAAGGCAACCTCAGAGTTCCTTTCAATATCAGAAAACAAATCCTTATTAAGCTGCTTTAACTGGGGCTTTAACAGTTTAAGTTTAGTAACAACCTTAAACATATCAGTGCCCACAACACTCTTATGCCACACCTGATTAATCATGTCATGATACCCATCAGCCTTGGTCCACATATTGAAAAATTTAAACGACTTACTTCTACTACCAGCATTCACCCCACAAGATACAATACAAGGACAATGATCAAAATAACCTTCAGGAAGATAATGTGCAAACCAATCAGGCCACCTATTCAACCATCCTCCATTAACTAAAGCCCTATCAATCCTACTAAAGATCCTAGTTTCACTTGGTTGTTTATAATTCCACGTAAAAAAAGCTCCAGTAACTTTGATATCAGATAAATCACAACATTGAACCACAGATTGAAAAGGCAACATTTCCTCATCCTTTACCATCTTTCCCAATCTCTCATTAGCATACATAACATTATTAAAATCCCCCAACACAATCCACGGCTCAAGAGTATAACATCTCTTCAAAGCACTCCACAAAGGAACCCTCTCCTCAACCTTATTAAACCCATACACAAAAGTAGCATAGAACACCATATCATAAACTCTATCCTTTACTTTAGTATGAATAAACTGAGCATCCACTTGCAAAACCTCAATATCAATTCTAGCCTCCTTCCATATTACCCAAATTCTTCCACCATCATGAGCAGAATTATTAGTAACATATCTAAAATTTTGACAAACATTACTGACTATTCCATTTAGAGACCTAAGTTTAACCTTAGTCTCAAGGAGCCCAAACAAATCTACATCATGCTGTTGTAAAAACCAACGAACTTCTTTCTGTTTAGTTGGACTGTTTAGACCCCTAATATTCCAAGCTCCAAATCTAATCATTAGAAGAAGGGGGATTCCCACCTCCTCCTTTATCAACCAATTCAACATTGTCACTAACCACATTCATTGCATCATTAAAATTCACAGAAAAATCCTTATCCTGACCTCCTACTAATCTAGACTCATGTCTCATCAATTTGGAAATCACCCTTGCAGGTGTAAAAGCCAAATTTAGCCCAACATTAGGAGACACAGCAGGTGTAACCAATCCAGAATTTCCCACAACCTTGCTGACAGGAAGACTAGGAAACTCCTTAGGATCCAAAACACTACTACCAACCACCTTTGGCTGCCAAACCTGCCTACGAAGTTGTACTTTTTTCACACCAGGCTTCACCCCTAATTTTCTTCTACACATCTCAGCAGAATGTCCAATACCACAACATTGCTGACAAGTAATAGGAAGCCAATCATACTCAATGGGTACCTTAACCTCATCACCCAATTCATCATCAAACTCTAGACACTGAGGAAATTGCTGATCTAGCTCCACCTCAACCATAATCTTGGCATACCCCAAACGAGTTTTAGAAAGCGTAGCATCATCAATGCGATTAAACCTTCCAACCAAGCTTGCCAGTTTCTCCAAGCACTTATTTCCCCAGAACTTCAAGTCTAATCCAACTAACTTAATCCAGATAGGCACTTTCTTAACAGACACTTTAGAAATTTTAATGGAGGCATCCCAAGGTTTAATAACCATCGGTTTACCATCAAACAAAAACATCCTATTCTCTAAGACCAGCTTATGATGCTCAGCGTTAGCAAATCGAACCACAAACAAGCCATTGGGAAGGAAAGATACCTTGGTGATCTCATAATCCACCCAGATCCTCCTCAAAAAACCTTCAATGACCGCTCGAGGCGGATTCGCCCCCATGACATAACCATAAACCGCCAGTTTCCAATACTCAATTTCATCTTGAACATCCTCCATTGATAGTTTCATCCGCGGTTGCACTACCTCCTTTGTTAATGAGTCAACTTCATCAATTGTGTCCAAAACTGGAGAAGACACCACCGCCTTCCCCCGTTTACCTCTACTGGAAACCATCATCCATTCACTCTGATTATTCTGATCCATCGCCTCACCATGATCCAGTTCACACAGGGCATCATCTATTGCTTCATGAACGTTGGCAATCTCCTCCTCAATACTCTCCACATGAACGTTTCTTTTGTCATTTTTATTCTTACTACAAACAGTTTGATTGAGTTTATTACAATTATTATTATTAGTTTTATTACTTAATGATCTATTATTATTATTACTGGAAGAAGGTAAGGAATTAGTTACATTATTGGTTTTTGCCATTGCACAAACTCCAAGAACCCTAGAAATTAGAGCCTTTCTCTCTCTAATTTCTCTCGATGAATATTTAGATGAATAAGAGAGTTTCAAAATCAGAATTTTTCTTCTCTTTTCTTCTTGTGTGTGCCGTGAGATTAGAGTAGTATTAGGGTTTTATTTTCTTCCTCTTAATACTCACATGAGCCGTGAGATTGCAAGAGCCAAGCAATAAAACCTAGTTTCCTAATTTAACTCAACCTCTATTAGGTAGTTAGCATATATCATTTAATATGTACATAATGTAATATGTATTCTAATTATTACTAGTAATGGACCATCACATAAACCGAGTAATGCCGGACCAATATACTATAATAATATCGTGTAACACATATCCGCCAACTTAAATATAACGGTTTATATTTAGTTTAGACCAACATTATATACATGGATTAAATATAACATTTTATATTCAATTACCAGCTAACATTATTTAATCGTTATTAAATAATCGTATCATCATCACATTGACTAACCTTTTAGTCAAATACCTCGACTAACCTTTTAGTCATTTAATAAGGCATCAATATGATTATTTTCTCAAATAATCACATCTCTCAAACACATCCTTTAGGTGTGACTTTTAGGGACCAGTTGATCACCGCCATCTGTATGACAATAACGTCAAACTTATCTAGCAAGCCAACCGTTATCGATAAACGTTAATCAACTGATTATAATACAAAGTATACCCTGTGAACCTTAGATGTTATCACACTAACTGTGGAGGACACTAGCTCCAACAATCTCCCACTTGTCCTTACAAGTGTATGTGCGATAACCGATTCTCATATCCTTAAATTTCTCCCACTCAATGTAAAACAATTTGCAAAGTCCGTATTCACAAAGGTCGTATTTTACAAGTGATGAGTATCAAGAGTGGTTTTACGGACTAGAGAGTAACTCAACTGATAAACGAATCATTATTCGAGCATGGCCATGCATTTCAGTTACTACTCCTCGAGTGGCCCTGAGAAATAACAAAACCTGATAAAGGGTTGGATATTTTTCTCAACACGAATCCTGCAGATGTAAGCACAGTATGAAATGACCCAGTAAAAATCTGCTTGGCCTCCTGTTACGGTCGACCGTGAGAAAGAAACCAAAGTCACCCAAAAACTGCCTTAATCTCTAGAGACAGTCGATAGTCAAAAGAATCGACTCTAGGAACACTATGGACGTCCTATCCACGACCTGGCACCGAATGTTGTTAAACATTTAGGACTCCATAACGTCGTCACGAATTACAATGTCCTACGAGGTATCCTTATACCTCGTATTTGTGATCGATCAGTCAACAGTTTGACTTATGGCTCGTTGAACCCACCATCAATCGACTTAACAATATAATAGCCAGAGTTATCAGCTCATGTAGGCGATTACGGACCAAAACACATATAATGTTATTCATTTCACTTTGTGGTGTTCAATGTTGTCCATACAATCCACATGAAAAACAAAATATGAAAACAATACGATGAAGTTATTATTAGTATATGAAAAAAATGTATCTAATTCATACAAACAGCTAATACAACTCAGGAACACGTTTAATTCCCATGGAAGTAACGTGCCCTACATGCTTATCATGTCTTAACGGTTTAGTGAGAGGAGCTGCTATGTTATCATCCGTAGCAATCTTGTCTATCACTATCTCCTTTTGCTCCACGTAATCTCTGATCATGTGAGCCTTCCGAAGTACATGTCTAGATTTTTTGCTAGACCTAGGCTCCTTAGCCTGGAAGATGGCACCACTATTATCACAATAGATGGTGATCGGGTCATTCAAACTAGGAACTATGGCAAGTCCTTGTAAGAATTGACGCATCCATATAGCTTCCTTTGCAGCCTCTGAAGCGGCATAGTACTCGGACTCAGTCGTAGAATCTGCTATAGCACTCTGCTTGGAGCTTTTCCAGCTGACCGCAGCGCCATTAAGAGAAAATACGAATCCAGACTGAGATTTCGAGTCATCCCGATCCGTTTGGAAGCTAGCATCTGCGTAACCGGTTGCGCAAAGCTCAGTCTCTCCTCCATAAGTCAATACCCAATCCTTAGTCCTCCGTAGGTATTTAAGGATGTTTTTAACAGCCATCCAGTGTGTTTCACCTGGATTGCCTTGGTACCGACTGGTCATACTCAAAGCATATGCCACGTCTGGACGTGTGCATATCATGGCATACATGATCGATCCTATAGATGATGCATAAGGAATTCGACTCATGCGCTCGAACTCTTCAGATGTCTTGGGTGCCTGAGCTTTACTCAAATGCATCCCAGACGTCATTGGAAGATACCCCTTCTTGGAGTTGGTCATGCTGAACCTTTCAAGAATCTTATCTATATAAGACTCCTGACTGAGTGATAACATCCGTCGTGATCTGTCTCTGTAGATACGGATTCCCAATATGCGCTGTTCCTCGCCCAGATCTTTCATCTGGAAATGGTTCTTTAACCATACCTTAACCGAAGATAAGAGAGGAATATCATTCCCTATCAAGAGTATGTCATCGACATACAATATCAAGAAAACGATTTTACTCCCACTCGACTTGACATATAAGCATGGTTCCTCAACTGATCGAGTGAAACCATTTCCTTTTATGATTCCAACTCCGAGAAGCTTGCTTAGGTCCATAAATGGAATTCTTAAGCTTGCACACTTTCTTAGGATTTTTGGGGTCAATGAATCCTTCGGGTTGTACCATGTACAACTCCTCCTCCAAATAACCGTTTAAGAAGGCGGTTTTCACGTCCATCTGCCAAATTTCATAGTCATGAAAAGCGGCAATCGCTAAGATTATCCGAATGGAACGCAGCATGACTACGGGTGCAAACATTTCATCATAATGCAATCCTTGCACTTGAGTGAAACCTTTTCCCACTAGTCGTGCCTTATAGGTGTCTGGTTGTCCCTTTACGGAATGCTTTATCTTGTAAAGCCATTTGTACTGAAGAGCCCGAACCTTATCATGCAAATCAACCAGATCCCATACGTCATTCTCATACATAGAGTCCATCTCGGATTGCATGGCCTTAAGCCATAGCTTTGAGTCGGAACAGGTCATGGCTCCTTTATAGGTAGCGGGTTCGTTACTCTCTAGGAGCAAAACATCGTCTCTATCGTTCTCCTCGACCATACCAATGTATCTGTCTGGAGGTATGAAGGCTCTACCCGACCTTCTAGGTTCCTAAGGAATATTAACCGCAGCAGAAGATGAAGGAAGATCTTCCTCCATCGGTTGCTCGTTTGTTGGTTCTTGAATCTCCGACAGATCGAAGGTTCTATCACTCGTCATGTTCTCGAGAAACTCTTTCTCTAGAAACTTCGCACTAGCCGCAACAAAAACACGTTGTTCGGTAGGCGAATAAAAGTAATGACCAAACATTCCTTTTGGATAACCAATAAAGTATGTCTTGACTGATCGCGGGCCGAGCTTATCCTCGTCTCTCCACCTTACATAAGCCTCGCAGCCCCAAACCCGAATAAAAGACAAGTTAGGGACTGTTCCCTTCCACATTTCAAATGGAGTCTTGTCAACAGCTTTAGACGGACTTCGGGTAAGTATAAGAGTAGCTAACAAAAGAGCATAGCCCCACAATGAATCAGGCACTACCGTGTGACTCATCATGGATCGAACCATATCAAGTAATGTTCGATTTCTCCGTTCGGACACACCATTTAATTGAGGTGTTCCTGGTGGAGTTAACTGTAGTACTACACCACAGTTTTTAAGGTTTTGATCAAACTCGTTCGAAAGATATTCGCCACCACGATCTGAACGTAGTGCTTTAATCTTTCTACCCAGCTGGTTTTCAACCTTATTCTGGTATTCCTTGAACTTATCAAAGGACTCACTTTTGTGCTTCATTAAGTAGACATATCCATATCTACTCAAATCGTCCGTGAAAGTGATAAAATATCTATAGCCATCTCTAGTGTTGATTGACATAGGTCCACACACATCAGTATGTATGAGTCCTAATAGGTCAGCAGTGCGCATTCCAACACCTTTGAAGGAAATTCGAGTCATTTTGCCTATGAGACATGATTCACATGTGCCAAATGATGCAGAGTCAAATGGGGAGATAGTCCCAGTCTTGTGGCAATGGTGGCACTCCATGTTTTCTTTGCTCTTTGTCTTACCTTGTGAGCTACTGCTAGTCTCACCAGGCCCAGTCTTGCCCTTTCCTGGCTCCTTGATCTTCGGCTTCCCTACAGCTAGGTCGGCTTGAGCCTTGCCCTTACCCTTACCCTTGCTTGCAATCATGAGAACGTCCTGCTTCAGGCTCCCACTCAATTTCAGATCCTTCTCAGTCTGTATGAGAAGTGAGTGTAGCTGATGAGGATTTCTCTTCAAATCATTCATATAGTAATTTGCCCTGAATTGGGCAAAACCATCATGAAGTGAATGAATCATGCGGTCAATGACCACGCTCTCTTTGATTTTGCAATCAAGTGCCTCCTGTTTTTCGAGATTCTCGATCATATTGAGAATGTGTGGGCTAACCGGTTGGCCCTTCTGGAGTTTCGCTTCAAAGAAGCGAGTGGTAAGCTCATACATAACGATCTGCGGTGCTTTTGAGAACTCGTTAGTGAGCGTGGTGAAAATCTTGTTTGCACCTTGGGAAATGAATCGTCTTTGCAAATTGGATTCCATTGAAAAGATGAGTACGTTCTTTATCGCACCCGCCTCCATTACGAAATCATTATAAGCAAGTGATTCATTTGCTCCTGCATTGGGGCCTGGGTTAGGCGGTAGTGGCTCAGTCAAGTACTTGAGCTTACCGTCAGCTATGGCAGCATTCCGTAATGAAGCCTCTCAGTCCGCAAAGTTGGACCTGTTATTCTTCAGTCGCGTGTACTGATTCATATTGTCCATGAACATCTTAAGCCAAGATTCGCGTGCGAGCGTGGCACTTGGCATAGGGGCATCAACATGTCGAGCCATTTGTTATAACAGTTTTATCGATATAAATGAATACTACACTGCGAAAAGGAGATAAAACATAATAAGCATTTTCATCGTTTTAATTAAGTCTAATGCAAAACCGATTAATGCGAAGACTCTTGCATTTATACAATTGACCTCCCTCAAGTATTATATAAATGATCCCAAGACTCAATTTCTGTAAATTGATAAGCCAACTACTTGGCTAATTCTACTTTTAGAATTCCTGGTCGATAAATTTCTGTAAATTCTATCTTTAGTCCATCATAATCACGAGATATTACTCGGGCTATAATGTTGAGGTAAAATAGGTCACCACATACTACTTACCCAACGTAGAAGGGGTCATATGGAGAGTAAGGTCCTATATGCCTACCGACGAAGAAGGGAGTCATAACAGTTTTCCCTATAAAGACTAATCTCAATTTTAGGTTTTAGAGGAAGGTCCATCAGCTTTAATTTTATTCATTTAAGTGAACGAATGATCTAGCATTTTAAGAATGAATAATTTAAGATCATAGCTTTTAGAATTGTGAGTGACATCAGGATGTCCATGATAATTACCATACAATCTATATGATTCAATTTTCATGCAATTAATAAGTAGTAGGTGGTTTGGTTTAGGCGGAATATGATGCAATAACTATCATGCAAAAGAAAAACAATAAGAACGGAAAAATGAAAAACAAAGTACAATGTCCTAGTGGCTTATCCTATCAAAATAGAACAAAAATTACACTTTGGAATCCATCCTTATGGACCCTAGAAGCTTGACTTGATGTTCCATCTTGGTCCATGTAGCGGGAGTGAGCTATCCGATCTCCATCTTTGGTCTTCTCAAAAATACAATATTTAAAATTACAAAATATAAACCTATTTACATTCTAATTTAAAAATTATAATTAAAAATTACAAAGGGGAGATTCGAGATATCAAAATACATCCAAGACCATGTTACCATCATTACGATAACACAATCTACTAAGGCCACACTAAGCAATACAAATTACAACCTCTTGTAAAAATACCAAAATAATCCATTCATCCATTCATTCATTCATTCGACAAAATAAAATGCATCAACAAAATAAATTAAACCTTCAAGATATAATTCATTAATTATGATGATTAATTTATCCAAACCACCTTTAAAATGATCAAAATTATGTGACAATTCCTTAATTGCACACAACAATTTTAATCAACCATAATCCAATTTAATTCATATTATCGGGTATAACATAAATTAAATTCAACATTATTTTAAACCTTTTTAAAATAATAGGGTATCTATTATTGTGAATTTTTTCACAACAATAAACAACATACATTATCTTTATAATGCAATAAACAAAAAAAAATTAAAATTAATTTTTTTTTTCACTATTCACGGATTAACAGTACCCGTGAACAGTAGCAGGTACAATTTTTTTTTTTTCTCGGTTTAAAAAAAACAAACACAAATACAATTCCTTTTAAATTGATCATGCTAATAAAACTAGATCGGTACAAACATTCAACATCTAATCATTATTAAACATTGATACAAACTAGATAATTCAAATTAATCTTTTAACATGAATATCTAAATCATGATTAATCAATTATCAAAATACTCAACTAATCATAAATGTTTTGTAAATTCATACCGAAAAATTTAGCACAATGAATGTTCTTTAACATCCAAAACAAATTCCTTTTTCATTTCAATTTAATCCTCATTAAATCAAAACATCAACTAATTCATTATATTATTATCTTAACATATTAAAACAACAACATATATGAATAAAAAAGGAACTCAAAAAAAAAAAAAAATTCACGGCTCAACAGTGCCGTGAACAGTACCAATTTTTTTTTCTTCCTGGTCGTGAACAGTACCGTGAACAGTACCAAAAAAAACAAACCCTAATTTTTTTTTCTTCTTTCAGCCGAAACAAAAAAACAAAACAAAAAAAAAACAAAAATTTCTAATCTTATATTTCATCAAATATGAAAACATATAAAATAATTTCATAGTCAAAAGCTCTGATACCACTTGTGGGAAATATCTGTATATTTCCCTTTAAATTTTCGGATTATAATGAAATTATAACTATATGAATTTCTAGTCATAAATTGAATAGCATAATATAAACAAGAGATTAAGAAATAACCTTCGGTCCTAGTAAAAGGCCTAAGAACAAATACCAAAGTAGGTATTCTCCTAATCGTAACACCCAAGATGGTTCAAGAAATGCCTTCGTCGTGCTAGAACGAATACCCCAAAAATTACTTCTAATTTATGTGTATATTGATGATGAATATGAAGATGAATAAGAGAGGCCAAAATCAGAATTTTTCTTTCTCTCCTTTTGTTGTGTGTGTCGTCACTTTTGGATACCAAAATTAGGGTTGTAAGAAAAACTTCTTTTTCTCCCTATATGTGCCATGAGAATTGAAGGAAAGAAGGAAAAACCTAGTTTCGTTATTTAACTCAACCTCTATTAGGTAATTAGCATATAATTTATTATGTACATAATGTAATATGTATTAATTATTACTAGTAATGGACCGTTACATAAACCGAGTAATGCCGGACCAATACACTATAATAATATCGTGAAATACATATCCGCCAACTTAAATATAACAGTTTATATTTAGTTTAGACCAACATTATATACATTGATTAAATATAACATTTTATATTAATCACCAGCTAACATTATTTAATCGTTATTAAATAATTGTATCATCATCACATTTGACTAACCTTTTAGTCAAATACATCGACTAACCTTTTAGCCATTTAATAAGGCATCAATATGATTATTTTCTCAAATAATCACATCTCTCAAACACATCCTTTAGGTGTGACTTTTAGGGATCAGTTGATCACCGCCATCTGTATGACAATAACGTCAAACTTATCTAGCAAGCCAACCGTTATCGATAAACGTTAATCAACTGATTATAATACAAAGTATACCCTGTGAACCTTAGCTGTTATCAAACTAACTGTGGAGGACACTAGCTCCAACAGAACGAAGGGTATTTTCCCTCGATCGAGAGGAACCTATCACGGGCCTTAAGTCGGTAGAATAATTAGGGTTTAGAGTCGTGTTATGCATTATATAAGACTCTTATTCTTAACCTATCACGTGGATTTGTTCTTTACGCCGGATTGCTAAGATTGTAAACTCTTTTCTCTCTTTTATTCTTAACCTTTTTTTTAGTCTTAATTACTGTTTACCTTTCTTAATTGCTGCGTTATTATTGTTCATGCTTGTTAATTGCGATTATATCATGTCTAATGTCATATGTTCAATCGTCTTTATTAGCATCGTTAATAGTATGAGTAGCTAATTCCCTTGTATGTTAGGATGAGGAAAACTGTAGTAAAGGCATGATAGGATAAACTATTTTAGTTAGTCTTGTAGGAAATCGGTATTACCACAAAACAATTATAATAGGATTATAACGAAAAGTAATAATTTGATAATGCTAGTCATAAACGAAAACATGAATAAGAGTAGAGATATAGAAATCAACCTCCGGTCCTAGCAATTGGCGTAAAGAACAGAGATATCAAAGTAGATATCCTCCTAATCGTTGCACCCAAGATTGTAAGAGATATACCCTTCTCCTTTGCTAGAAAGAGAACTAAAGTTACTGTTAACTTTTGTTTTGTGATTTTGTCAAAAGTTACTGTTAACTTTTTGTCTTTGTGAGATGTTTAGATGGAGGCTCCCTAGAGAATAGATGTAACACCCCCATTTAATTAAGAGCCTTTAGCAAGACATTCCCAATTAAATAAGGCTGTTACCATCTCAGTTGCCTGAGGTAGTGTATACAAAATAACAAACCAAAGTACTTTAATTAAATGCCTTAAAGATTTTCCTACACTATTCGAATAACTGATAACTAATTAAATTACCAATGACAGCGGAAGAATAATTAATAAATATAGTGTCTATCTGAACTACTGGTGATCTAGACTCCAAGCTTGACCCTCACGTGCCAATCCCTTCAAACATCCAAGACTGCTACAAAATTACCTGCCTTTATTATCTGCTCCCCAATTAACCATAAATATTAAATGGTTCATAGCAGGATGCCATCAATTAAAGCAGGCACCAAATTTATTTGATCAAAAGAAATAAACAAGTCAACCAAAGGTTGAGTAGCAAACTAAACAACAGTAACAAATAATATTGTTATAACCATTTCTGCAATCACAATATCATGAAACAACAATACATAATCTTGCACCGCATCACAATCTCCCAATCACAAATACCACACGCCCCACAACGGGGCGGGTCTGTAGGACCACGGTAACAACCCGAACACCACCGTGCCTGGCCTACTCAAATATCTCAGGACCACGGACCTTCAACACCCCGTGCCTGGCCGACCAATCTCAGGACCACAACCGCAGCTGTGCCTGGCCTACCAATATTTGCCTCATAGTAAATTCCATCTCCATCTCCAACAATAACAATATCAATATCAATATTCACAATTGCCAACAACGCAGGACAAATTTATAACATCACAAGACAGTTTCATAACATCTCAAGTTAACTTTTATCAGCTTCCAACATCATAAGGCAACACGTAAGATAACATCACAAGGCCACATGTATCATGGTAAGACAACTCAAGGCAATGAAATCCACAACAAGAAACAATTAATTCCATCTCAAGATAATTAACGGAGTTATAAAAACAAACTAACAAGTTGAGTAGCTTCCTACCTTTTCGCAAATCTTCCGAGCACAAGCACATCCATAAAACACTATAATTAATCTTCTATGAATCCGTCACAAGACAAAAGGTTGAATCCAATAGAAGTAGACGCAAGATCCCAAATTGATTGCCCAATTCCCTTTCCATCTTCTCTCTTTAATTTATTTATTATGAGAATTGTAAAAGTTAACATAGAAGCTAAAAGACTTAAAGAGGCTTATATAGTAACAAGGAAAATTATTAGGAAACTGGAATAATAATATAATAATAATAGTTATTAGGAAACTAATATATAATAATAATACTTATTAGGAAACTAGACTATAATTCCTTTTCCTTATAGGACTACAAACGCTACAAATAACTATATTACTCATTTTACATAATCACATTTCTAATACGCGTTGACCAAGTTGACTTTGACTTTGACTTAAAAATACGGAGTATTACAATAGAATTAGGTTTTAGAATTATAAACTCCAATTCCCCTTCCTCTTTCTCACGGCACATTTGGGTTTTTATATGAGGAGATTTGGTCTCATCAAAACAACTACCCATTGACTAAAAACCGAGTGTATCTGGATACATTCGTTTTTGGTCATTTTAGCTTCGAATATAATGTAATATCTTATAATCGTCGTTTTACATGGACCGACATTATAATACATCATTAATTATAAATATCCGTATATTTATAATTTGCCAATTAATTATAACGGTTTATGTTTAATTAGCTTACATTATATATCTAATTTACGAATTACAGTTAATTCGTCTCAGCTAACTTTATTTAATCGTTATTAAATAATCGTCTCATCATCACATTGACTAACCTTTTAGTCAAATACACTGACTAACCTTTTAGTCATATATTAGGGCATCAATATGATTATTTTCTCAAATAATCACATCTCTCAAACACATCCTATAGGTGGGACTTTTAGGGACCAGTTGATCACCGCCATCTGTATGACAATAACGTCAAACTTATCTAGCAAGCCAACCGTTATTGATAAACGTTAATCAACTGATTACAATACAAAGTATACCCTGTGAACCTATAGAGATTTATTTATGTTATTGCACTAACTGTGGAGGACACTGGCTCCAACAATCTCCCACTTGTCCGTACAAGTGTATGTGCGATAACCTATTCTCATATCCATAATAAATTTCTCCCACTCAATGTAAACCAATTTGCAAAGTCCGTATTCACAAAGGTCGTAGTTTACAAGTGATCAGTATCAAGAGTGGTTCCCCGACACTAGAGATTAACTTAACTGATAAACAATCTTTATTCGAGCATTGCCATGAAGCATTTTCAGTTAACGCTCGAGTGGCCCTGAGAAATATCATATCCTGATAAAGGTTGGATATTTTCTTCAACTCGAATCTTGCACATACAAGCGCAGTACGAAATGAACCAGTGAAAATCTACTTAGCCTTCTGTTACGGTCGACAATGAGAAAGAAACCAAAGTCACCCAAAAAATGCCTTTATCTCAAGAGACAGTCGATAGTCAAAAGAATCGACTCTAGGAACACTATGGATATCCTATCCACGACCTGGCACCTAATGTTCTGAAACATTTAGGACTCCATAACGTTGTCACAAAATTATCCTGCGAGGTATCATTATAACTCGCATATGTGATCGATCAGTCAACTGTTTGACTTATGGCTCGTTGAACCCACCATCAATCGACTGCACAGAATAATTGCCAGAGTTATCAGCTCATGTAGGCGATTACGGACCAAAACATATATAATGTAATTCAGTTCACTTTGTGGTGTTCAATGTTGTCAGTACAACCCACATAAAAAAACAAAATATAAAACAATACGATGATTTCATAGATAGTTTTATGAAAAAGATACAGGTGTCTAATCCATATAAAACAATTAATACAACTCAGGAACACGTTTGATTCCCATGGAAATAACGTGCCCTTCATGCTTATCATATCTCAATGGTTTAGTGAGAGGATCTGCGACGT
>JAIUZE010046140.1:0-35169 GCA_022085475.1 Heliosperma pusillum | reverse complement strand
TTTGCTTGTGGTATTTTGGGTTCGGGTGTGAGCTAGCGGGCGTTGGCCTGGATGAATCACCTCTAGACGTTGTTTAGCTAGTTTGCTAATAACTTTGATATTTGATACATTTTGAGAGACTACGTCTCTTTGTAGTATATTACACTTTGGTTTGTAATTATTGACATTCCTCGTACTCTTCTAATTGCATGCAAAAAGGTTTTAAAAATACCGTATCTTCCGCTATATAAATCACATGCTTGTTATGTTTTATTTCCGCATTCGCGAGGGTTGTCACAGTTGGTATCAGAGCTTTAAACACTCCCGACGCACACACGTGAACCCTAAACTTAAACTACTTGACCTTGAAATAATAAATAAGAGATGGGTAGAAGTCAAGGATTTTACTTGGTAGTCTATTTGTTTATGCTAGGTGTTAGGATTAACTTGTTTTGTTTTTGTTTCTTATGAAGATGGTTAGACCTCGAGTAGTAGAGAACGTTATGCTAGAAGCTCTAACGCAAGTGTTGAAGAATCAGCAAGATGCGGCTTTTGCTCAAGCCAACCAAGTTTCCCCTCGTAGAGAAGAAAACCACCAAGGAGGCTACGCTTGGGTGACTAGTCAAATAGCCAGAAGTAAGATTATACCTTATGGTGGAGAGCCGGACCCTACCGAGCTATCAGAATGGTTCCGAGAAATGGAGAAGCAATTTGATTTATACCAAGTCCGTGAAGAGGACAAGGTGAGGATTGCCAATCATTTCCTTGTAAGGGAAGCCGATAATTGGTGGGCGATTACTAATGCCATCGCTACACTTGAAGACGATTTCAATTGGGCTTGTTTCAAAGCTCTAGTTGAAGGTCGATTTTATCCTAAGGAGCTCAAGCAACAAAGGCTCAAGGAATTTATTGACTTCAAGAAAGGTGACTTGTTGGCACAAGACTTCACCACGGAGTTCAACAAGCTTGCTCACTTCGCTCCGAGGCTCATCAAAGATGACGAGGACGGAGCTTTCTACTACCGCAACAAGCTGAGTGCTTTACTCCAAAGCAAGGTGTGGAGAAATACTACTTCCTTTGGGGAGTTGTATGATGATGCTCTATGGGCCGAAAACTCAATGAAGGCCATCAAGGATGAAGATATGATGAAGAATCCCTCTCCTTCCTTCGCTCCTAGGCCTAATTTCTATGGGAAGAGGCCGTTTACTCCGTCTTCCTCTAATTCTTATGCCAACAAGAGGAGATTCAATCCTCCTCCAAATGCAAGTGCAAGAGCTCCAGCTCTTTTCATTCCCCGAGCTACTTCTAATGTGGCTCATAGGCCATACGCTCAAGCTCAAGCTCAAGGCCGCTTTTGCAACCGTTGTAGACAACAACACCACCCCTGTGTAGCATGTTACAACCGACCTTATGTTTGCTTCTTTTGCCAAAAGAGTGGTCACCGCTATGATGATTGTCCCGATCGAAAGTTGCCCCCTCCAACTACCAAACCTAAGGGTTCTATCTTCGTTCTGAGCCGAGCCAAAGCCGATGCTCATCCGGAGATAATTACGGGTATGTTCTCAATCTTAGAGCAACCATGTCTTATTCTTTTTGATACCGGTGCTTCTATGTCCTTTGTGTCTTCGACTTATGCTAATAAATTAACAATCGAGCCTACTTCTAGTGAGGATACTTCCATATCCTTACCATCCGGAGAAATTATCTCTTGTTCTACTCTTTACCAAAATGTTCCAAACTCTATTGCGGGTACTCTCTTTCCCGCTAATCTCCTTAAGTTTCCTCTAGGAGAGTTCGATGTAATTCTAGGTATTGATTGGTTAGCATTGTACCATGCTAGGTTCGAGTGTAGAGATCAAAAGATCTATTTAAAGAGTCCTTTAGGAGTTAGAATAACCTATAAGGGATCTCATCCCCGAAAGGGTGTGTCTTTGATTTCCGCAATGAAATTGGTGAGTATGGTAAGAAAGGGTCAACAAGCATACTTGTGTATTGTGACTTCTACAACTACCTCCTTACCGAATATTGAAGATGTGCCTATAGTTCGTGAATTCGTTGATGTATTCCCCGAAGACTTGCCCGGGATTCCTCCCGAGCGTGATGTTGAGTTTTCCATTGATCTTGTATCTGGTTCCGGACCCATAGCCAAAGCTCCTTACCGTATGGCTCCAACCGAATTGAAAGAGTTAAGGAAGCAACTTGATGATATGATTGAGAAAGGTTTCATTCAACCAAGTGCCTCGCCTTGGGGTGCTCCCGTTCTCTTTGTGAAGAAGAAAGATGGTTCCATGAGGCTTTGTATTGATTACCGTGAGTTGAACCGGATTACAATCAAGAATAGGTATCTTTTACCGAGAATTGAAGATTTGTTTGATCAACTAAAGGGTGCTTCTACTTTTTTCAAGATCGATTTGAGATCCGGTTATCACCAAATTCCCGTTCGTGATTACGATATTCCGAAGACCGCTTTCAGTACAAGGTATGGTCACTTTGAGTTCAAGGTGATGCCATTTGGATTGACAAATGCTCCCGCTATTTTTATGGATCAAATGAACCGCACTTTTAGTGAGTATCTTGATAAGTGTGTGGTGGTGTTCATTGACGACATCCTTATTTTCTCCAAGACTGAAGAAGAGCATGCTATTCATTTAAGGACTATTTTGGGTGTTCTTCGTCGTCAAAAGTGGTTTGCCAAATTCTCCAAGTGTGAACTTTGGTTACCTAAAGTGTCCTTTCTGAGGCATGTAATTTCTAAAGAAGGTGTAATGGTGGATCCTTCTAAGATTGAAGCTGTGATTGATTGGAAGAGTCCGACCGATGTTAGAGAAGTCCGAAGTTTTCTTGGTTTAGCTGGTTATTACCGTAGATTTGTCAAGGATTTCTCAAAGCTTGCTAGACCAATGACCCAATTGTTAAAGAAAGAAACCAAGTTCCTATGGAATGAAGCTTGTGAAGCCGCATTTCAAGAGTTAAATAAAAGGTTGACTTCCGCTCCGGTGTTGACTTTACCTGAAGATGGAGTAGACTTTGATGTCTATTGTGATGCTTCCAAGATGGGTTTGGGTCGTGTACTTATGCAAAGTAGGAAGGTGGTGGCTTATGCTTCGAGACAGTTGAGAGTTCATGAAGTGAACTATCCTACTCATGATTTGGAATTGGCTGCCGCTGTTCATGCTTTGAAAGTGTGGCGACATTACCTTATTGGTGTTCATTGTCGTATATTCACCGATCACAAAAGTTTGAAGTACATATTTACTCAAAAGAAGTTGAATATGAGACAAAGAAGATGGTTGGAATTGGTGAATGATTATGATTTTGAGTTGTTATACCATGAAGGGAAGGCAAATGTTGTTGCCGATGCTCTTAGTAGAAAATCTTCTCATGCATTGAATGCTATACGAGTATTACCCGATGATCTTTGTATTGAGTTCTGGAAGTTGAAGTTAGAATTCGTGGAACGTGGATTTGATTATGTTGGTGCTATGACTACCGAACCTGTTTTCCTCCGTGAGATCTGCGAAAACCAAGTTGATGATCCTACCTACAAGTCTATTCAAGCCAAAATTCTTGAAGGAAAAGCTAAAGACTTCAAGTTTGATGACAAAGGTGTTCTTCGATTCCATGGCCGTTTGTTCGTTCCTAATGCTCTTGACTTGAGAAAGCGAGTTCTTGATGAAGCTCACCTTTCCCCTTATTCTATTCACCCCGGAGGTGATAAGATGTATAAAGACTTGAAGCTACAATTTTGGTGGCCGAATTTGAAAGGCGATGTTGTGTCTTATGTTGGAAGATGTCTTACTTGCCAACAAGTGAAAATCGAACACAAGAGGCCCGGTGGATTACTACAACCTTTGGATATTCCACTATGGAAGTGGGAATCTATTTCTATGGATTTTGTTATGGCTTTGCCAGAGACCGTTGGAAGTAAAGATGTCGTTTGGGTTATCGTTGATCGTTTGACAAAGTGTGCTAGATTCATTCCGATCAAAGAGACTTGGAGTTTAGATCGACTAGCGAAAGCCTATGTTGATGAGATTGTTAGATACCATGGTGTTCCCAAGGAGATCATATCCGACCGAGATCCGAGGTTTTGTTCGAGAGTTTGGAAGGCCTTACAAGAAGCCATGGGTAGTAAATTGTTGATGAGTACCGCATTCCATGCCGCTACCGATGGTCAGACCGAGAGGACTATTCCGACTTTAGAAGACTTGGTTAGGGCTTGTGCACTCGACTTCCAATCTAGTTGGGAAAAAAGTCTACCGTTGGTGGAGTTTTCTTACAACAATAGTTATCATGCCTCGATCAAGATGGCTCCTTATGAAGCTCTCTATGGTGGAAAATGTCGAAGTCCTATATGTTGGAATCAATTGAGTGATGTTTGTGACTTAGATCCCGATGTTCTTGTTGAAACTATTGATCATGTGAAAGTCATTCGTGATAGAATGAAAGCCGCTCAAGATCGACAAAAGTCTTATGCCGATATCCGAAGAAGACCTTTAGAATTTGAAGTTGGAGATAAAGTTTTCTTGAAGGTATCTCCAATGAAAGGCGTTAAAAGGTTTGGTGTAAAGGGTAAATTGAGCCCGAAATACATTGGCCCCTTTGATATTGTGAAAAGGATTGGTGCCGTTGCTTACAAGTTGAACTTGCCCCCGAATTTGGCTAAAGTTCATGATGTATTCCATGTTTCTCAATTGAGGAAGTAAGTTAGTGATCCAAGCCATGTCTTTCAAGTGGAAATGCCCAAGCTTGAACCGAATTTGTCCTTTGAAGAGAAGCCGATCCGCATTCTAGATCACTAAGATAAGAAGTTGAGAAGTAAAGTGGTTCCTTTAGTGAAAATCTTGTGGAGATGTGCCAATGTTGAAGAAGAGACGTGGGAAACGGAAGCTTCTATGCGTATTAAATATCCAAGCCTATTCGATTAAGGTATCTTTCTTTCGCTCAAGTTTCGAGGGCGAAACTTTTTAAAAGGTGGGGTAATTGTAACACCCACAAATGTACCCTATTTTTATAGTAAAAATATTTTACGGATACTTTTCAGCGAAATTTAGTTTTAGTTTAGAATTCAATTTCCCGTGTCTAATTTAGAATTTCCGAGTTCGTTTTCGAACTTTACGCGAGATTTCGAGTAAGATATGTCTTAAGACGTTATGGGCTTTTTCCATGACTTTTTCCACTTACTCCCTCTTATACTCCCTTAACCCTAAACTCCCTCACACTCAACATCTTCTTCTTCCTCACCAAGTAACCACCAAAACCCTAACCTCCATACTTGCTCAAACTCCTTATCGACTCTACACCTTCGTTTCTCGCTCAAATTCACTAAAGTTCGTCTTATTCTTTCCCTCTCATCGTCCTCTATCTTTATTGCTAATAAAATTACCGTCTTTCTCGCTTTTCAATTTATCCGTCTTTCTCAAAGGTGAATTATATTGATCTTTTATTATCTAATTGTAGGTGGTGACCTCCAAGACCTCGACAAGGACTATTATATGATAGAAGAGGACCTCGACGAGGATTGAAGACGCAAAAAGGTAACGGTGAAGGGTTACTCAATATCATTACGTGTTTTTAATGTGTTTTCTATGTTAGTAATCGTATTTAGAATAGGATTAGTAATCATAGGAATTGTGTTGTTGATGATAGTTGTTGTTAGTTGATAATTGATATTGAGAATTGATGATTTATAATGTTAGATGATGTTTGTTGTATGATAAGCCTTAGTGAAATTTGAGATTTTCGTGCATAAAACACCCCAGCCGGCCGACCGGCAGCCGGTCAGCTGACCGGCTGGGGAGTGGCTGGAAGTTAATTGTGTTACGTAAAAGTTTTGGTATTACTCTGGTCTCAGCCGGCCGACCGGCAGCCGGTCAGCCGACCAGCTGAGACACATACCATTTTGACTTCATTTTCTCGTATTGACTTTGGTTCCAGCCGGGTAGCCGGCAACCGGTCCCTTTGACCGGCTGGGACACGCTGCTTATTAACTTGTTTTTCAGGTATGACATTGGTGCCAGCCGGGTAGCCGGCAGCCAGTCACCTTGACCGACTGGCACACGCTGCCAAATCATTGGCAATTCTTACTTATGTTTTCATTTATAATATTTCCGATGGTTCGTTTATCGTATAAATTTACGTATTGACTTTAAATATTAATGTTTCGAATATATGATATTCCATTTGCTTGTATCGCATGTTTTGTGACGGTTTTTCATATATCCCACTTTGAGTCGGTTTTACACATGTTATTGGTTTGAGCACTATTTGTTATGTGCTTTGTACTCTCATTCCCCTGGCTACCTCCACGTTCGTAAGGCTGGAATGTCGGAACAAGGAGTGTATCCTTACTGCTTAATTGCATGTGTTAGTGGGCATATGACGACGTTGTTGGGAGGCGAACGCTTTGCGTTGATCGACCCGGCCGTCAAATGTTGTATACTTGGGAGGTGGTGTCATTGCATGTAGCGTACCGCTTGTTATGATGCTTGTGCTCTTTTCCGCCTCTTTTGTGAAGGTTGACTGAATTTGGGGTACTCGGCGTCTATGATTGACCGAGTCTTAGATGCGAAATGTTTATCGCATGTTGAATCGGAAAATGTTATTCCGAGAGTCAGGCCAGGTTTAGACTAGGATCGGATATTTATATCGTCGTCCTACCGGGAGGAAATTAGTCTACATATACGAAATGTATTGAATCGTGTATGCGTTCAGGGAAATGTTTATCCCGTGGATTCGATTTTAATCATACTTGCTATGTACACGGTGCTAGTGCGTGTCATTTACCGTGAGAGATGTTGTCAACGTATTTGTACGTTTGGATGGATGATTATATGATTGATTACTTGTGATCGTTGGATGACTTGGCATGGTTTTTTTGTCGAGTCTCAATCTTATCAAACTTATGCCGCTAACGGTGATATGCAAGCCCTAGTGAGTGTATGGTTGCCTAAGAGTGTCATCCCCGAGTCTTTCTATAATATGATGGTTACAGTTTTGTACTTCATGTATGGACATCTTTATTCCTTATATATTGAATCGCTTATTTATCCTTCTCGTACCTCACATGTATATTTATATGTATGCTTCTACTTTCGTATTACCGTTTAAGTATGTTTATTGTGATATGGCTGGGAGAACCCGGAGTTACTCCCCACTGACTGTGGCGTTCATGTTTTTCATGGATGAACAGGTTGCTTGCTTGGATGGATTTTTGCTTGTGGTATTTTGGATTTGGGTGTGAGCTAGCGGGCGTTGGCCTAGATGAATCACCTCTAGACGTTGTTTAGCTAGTTTGCTAATAATTTTGATATTTGATACATTTTGAGAGACTACGTCTCTTTGTAGTATATTATACTTTGGTTTGTAATTATTGACATTCCTCGTACTCTTCTAATTGTATGCAAAAAGGTTTTAAAAATACCGTATCTGTTGGAGCCAGTGTCCTCCAGTAAGTGCAATAACATAAATAAATCTCTGTAGGTTCACAGGGTATACTTTGTATAATA
Source organism: Heliosperma pusillum (assembly GCA_022085475.1). Lineage (NCBI taxonomy): Eukaryota > Viridiplantae > Streptophyta > Magnoliopsida > Caryophyllales > Caryophyllaceae > Heliosperma > Heliosperma pusillum. Next base: position 27,682 of record JAIUZE010046140.1, on the reverse strand, counting down.
ATCAGTTGATTAACGTTTATTGATAACGGTTGGCTTGCTAGATAAGTTTGACGTTATCGTCATACTGATGGCGGTGATCAACTGGTCCCTAAAAGTCACACCTAAAGGATGTGATTGAGAGATGTGATTATTTGAGAAAATAATCATATTGATGCCTTATTAAATGACTAAAAGGTTAGTCGGGGTTTTTGACTAAAAGGTTAGTCAATGTGATGATGATATAATTATTTAATAATGATTAAATAAATTTAGCTGAGACGAATTAACTGTAATTCGTAAATTGAATATAAAATGTTATATTTAATTGTTGTATATAATGTAAGCTAATTAAATATAAAACGTTATAATTAATTGGAAAATTATAAATATACGGATATTTATAATTAATGATGTATTATAATGTCGGTCTTTGACTAATGACGATTATAATGTATTACATTATATTAAAAGCTAAAATGACCGGAAAAAGTGTCCAGATACACTCGGGTTTTTTTTCAGTCAATGGGTAGTTATTTGAGGAGACTAAATCTCCTCATTATAACCTAAGTGTGCCGTCAATTACAAGGGAAGGAGAAAAAAAATTGTTAACCTAATTTTGACTCTCTCTCACTTGTGCCTCCATCACACAAAAACACAAAAACACAAAAACAATAAAAGTTAACTGTAACTTTTAATTCTTTTCTAGCAATTACAAGGGCATATCTCAATCAGTCTTGGGTGTTACGATTAGGAGGATATCTATTTTGATATCTGTTCTTAGGCCTAATTTGCTAAGGACCAAAGGTTTAATTCTTTTTCTCTACATTTGTATCGTTTTTATATCTATGACTTGCATTCATATTATATAATTTTGTTATAATCCTAATTTTTAAGGGGATGTAAACTGTTATTTCCCACAAGTGGTATCAGAGCATAGGCCACGAAATTGTTTTAATTTGATTTCATAAACCGAAACTGTTTTCATCCGCTGTGTGTTTGACTCGATCGAGGACTTTAGTGTCTCGATCGATCAGTTTTTGTGAGATTTTGGTCGATCGAGTACTTGCTTTCAATCGATCGAGCGGTTTTCTATGTAGTTTGATCGATCGTGTAAATGGTTTTGATCGATCGAGCAAATTTTCTAATAGGTTTGGTCGATCGAGTATTTTGGTATGATCGATCGAGCGGCTTTCTCTATTTTTGGTCGATCGAGTGTTTTTTTAATACTCGATCGTGGTCCCTGTTTGTCGACTAGGAAGAATTAATCGTATTTCCTTTCGTATTCGTTTTCATTTAGATTTATTTTGTTATTTTAATCTGTTAAAATAACATAGAATAGATTTGTAGATATTTTAATTTAATAAAGATTAGATTAAAATGAAAATGAAAATGATGTTGAATAAGTTTATCATATGAAAGGATATTAATTTTTCCCTATTTAGTCGATAAGGACCGTTTTGCTTGAAAAATTTGCCGAAAAATTTTTATGCTGAAAAATTTCTGTTTTTTTTTTGTGTTCAAGTTTTTGGCCTTTAATTGTACATCATTCGGATTTTGTATAATTAATGTGAAACGGTTCACATATGCTTAATATCTTACATTTTAAAGCAGTTTGAAATGTTTAGGATAGTTCATTTTATCAGTAAAATGAAACGAGATTGTAATTGATGTGGGTGATTACAGAATTACCACATAATTATAATCTATGTTAAAGGGTGGTTTGGATAATAAAACATCGTAATAACTGTATTATGTCTTGTATGTTTTATTTTAGTTGATGCTTTTATATTGTTATTGGGAATGTTTGAATGAATTTTTAACGTTTTTTTACAATCAGTTGTAACTTAGTGTGACCTTAGTAGATTGTGTTACCGTAATGATGGTAACATAGTCTTGGATGTATTTTGAGATCTCGCATCTCCATTATTTTTAGTTTAAGGTTTTGAAATTAGTATGTAATAAATAGGATCTTTGTAATTTTATTTATTGTAATTTCAAAGAAAACTAAAGATGGAGATCGGATGCTCACTCCCGCTACATGGACCAAGATGAGACAAAGTCAAGCTTCTCGGGTCCATAAGGATGGATTCCAAACTTGTATTTACTGTTCATTTTGGTAGATAGGCCACACTAGGATCGTTGTAATAGTTTACGTATTTTTCCGTTCTTTTGTTTTTCATTCACATGTTAAATAACTGCATCATATTCCGCCTAAACCAAACCACCTAAAATGCATGAAAAATGTTTCATATAGTTTGAATTTTCATCATAGACATACAGATGTCACTCGTTCATAGGGCCATCACCTTAGTCTAAATCATTTACGAAATGCTAGAATTTGTTCACTTAAAATGAATTAAATTTAAGATGATGGGATCTTCCTCTAAAATGAAAATTGAGATGAGTCTTTATAGGAAAAACTTCTATGAACCCCTTCTTCGTCGGAAGTCATAATATGACCCCTTCTACGTTGGGTAAGTAGTGAGTGTTGACCTATTTTATCTCAACATTATAGTACGAGTAATATCTCGGGATTATAATGGACTATAAGATAGAATTTAGAGAAATTTATCGACCGAGAATTCTAAAGGTAGAATTAGCCAAAAGGTTGGCTTATCAATTTACAGAAATTGAGTCTTGGGATCATTTATATAATTCTTGAGGGAGGTCAATTGTATAAATGCACGAGTCATCGAATTAAACAGTTTTTCATTAGACTCAAATTTTAAAACGATGAAACTTATCATATTTATTTTCTTTTTCCACAGTCATATATTCAGATATAAACTGCTAATAACAAATGGCTGGCCATACTGATGACCCAATGCCAAGTGCCACGCTCGGACTTGAGTCCTGGCTTAAGATGTTTATGGACACTATGAATCAGTCAACGCGACTGACGAATAACGGGTCCAACTTTGCGGACTGGGAGGCTGCATTACGGAATGCTGCCATTGCTGACGGTAAGCTCAAGTACTTGACTGAGCCACTACCGCCAAACCCAGGCCCCAATGCAGGAGCAAATGAATCACTTGATTATAGTGATTTCGTAATGGAGGCGGGTGCGATAAAGAACGTACTCATCTTTTCAATGGAATCAAATTTGCAAAGGCGATTCATTGCCCAAGGTGCAAACAAGATTTTCACCACGCTCTCTAACGAGTTCTCGAAAGCCCCGAGGATCGTTAGCTATGAGCATACCTGTCGCTTCTTTGAAAGCGAAACTCCAGAGGGGCCAAGCGGTTAGCCGACACATTCTTGACATGATTGAGAATGTCGAGAAACTGGAGGCACTTGGTTGCAAAATCGATGAGAATATCGTCATAGACCGCGTTCTTCATTCACTTCATGATGGTTTTGCCCTTTTCAGGGCAAATTACTATATGAATGATGTGAAGAAGAGTCTTCATCAGCTCCACTCACTCCTTGTACAGACAGAGAGTGATCTGAAATTTAGTGGGAGTCTGAAACAGGACGTTCTCATGATTGGCAACAAGGGCAAAGGTATGGGCAAGGCTAAGGCAAACCTAGCTGTAGGGAAGCCGAAATTCAAAAAGCCAGGGCAAGGCAAGAGTGGACCTGGTGAGTCTAGCGGTAGCTCACAAGGCAAGACAAAGAGCGATGAAGGTAACGTGGAGTGCCACCATTGCCACAAGATTGGGCATTGGAGGAGGAACTGCCTCGTGTACCGAGAGGACATTAAAGCAGGCCGCGTCTCTCCTGTTGGTATGTCTTCTTCTTTTATTCATATGATTGAGATCAACCATGCAAGTTTCGGAACTTGGGTACTAGATACTGGTTGTGGTTCTCATTTGTAAGTAGTAAGAAAGCAAAGGTTGGTGACAAAGATCAAACCTATTTATGGCATTCCCGTATGGGACACATAAATGAAAAACGCGTGAAAAAGCTCATTGATAATGGGACTATCTCCCCATTTGACTATGAATCTTTTGGCACGTGTGAATCATGTTTCATAGGCAAAATGACTCGAATTTCCTTCAAAGGTGTTGGAATGCGCGCTGCTGACCTATTAGGACTCATACATACTGATGTGAATGGACCTATGTCAATCAACGCTAGAGATGGCTATAGATATTTTATCACTTTCACGGACGATTTGAGTAGATATTGTTATGTCTACTTAATGAAGCACAAAAGTGAGTCCTTTGACAAGTTCAAGGAATTCCAGAATAAGGTTGAAAACCAGCTGGATAAAAAGATTAAAGCACTACGTTCGGATCGTGGTGGCGAACATCTTTCGAAGGAGTTTGATCGACACTACTTGATATGGTTCGATCCATGATGAGTCACACGTTTGTACCTGATTCATTGTGGGGTTATGCTCTTTTGTCAGCTGCTCTAATACTTAACCGAAGTCCGTCTAAAGCTGTAGACAAGACTCCATATGAATTATGGAAGGGAACGGTCCTTAACTTGTCCTTTATTCGGGTTTGGGGCTGCGAGGCTTATGTCAAGTGGAGTCCTGACGATAAGCTCGGCCCACGATCGGTCAAGACATACTTTATTGGTTATCCAAAAGGGATGTTTGGTCATTACTTTTACTTGCCTACCGAACATCGAGTTTTTGTTGCGGCTAGTGCGACGTTCTTAGAGAAAGAATTTCTCGAGAATAGGACAAGTAATGGAACCTTCGAACTGTCGGAGATTCAAGAACTAACAACCGAGCAACCAATGGAGGAAACTAGTCCTTCATCATCAGCTGCGGTAAATATTCCTTTGGAACCGAGGAGGTCGGGTAGACACTCTATTCCTCCAGACAGATACATTGGTATGGTCGAGGAGAATGAGAGTGATGACGTTTTACTCCTTGAGAGTAACGAACCCGCTACCTATAAAGGTGCTGTGACCTGTTCCGACTCTAAGTTATGGCTTGATGCCATGCAATCCGAGATGGACTCTATGTATGAGAATGACGTATGGGATCTGGTTGACTTACCTGATAAGGTTCGGCCTCTTCAGTGCAAATGGCTTTACAAGATAAAGCATTCTGTAGAAGTACAACCAGATACATACAAGGCACGACTAGTGGCAAAGGGTTTCACTCAAGTGCACGGATTGCATTATGCTGAAATCTTTGCACCCGTAGTCATGCTGCGTTCCATTCGGATAATCTTAGCGATTGCCGCCTTTCATGACTATGAAATTTGGCAAATGGACGTGAAAACCGCCTTCTTAAACGGTTATTTGAAGGAGGAGTTGTACATGGTACAACCCGAAGGTTTCATTGATCCTAAACATCCTAAGAAGGTTTGCAAGCTTAAGCGTTCCATCTATGGACTTAAGCAGGCTTCTCGGAGTTGGAATCATCGTTTCGACCAAGTGATAAAAGAGAATGGATTTACCCGACGGTCGAGGAACAATGCTTATATATCAAGTCGAGTGGTTGAGCAAGGATTGTCTTACTAATATGTATGTGGATGACATACTCTTGATTGGGAATGACATACCTCTCTTAACTTCGGTAAAAGTTTGGTTAAAGATCCATTTCAAGATGAAAGATCTGGGTGAAGCACAAAGAATTTTGGGGATCCGTATCTACAGAGATAGATCACGACGGATATTATCCCTTAGTCAGGAGTCTTATATAGATAAGATTCTTGAGAGGTTCAGCATGACCAACTCCAAGAAGGGGAACCTTCCAATGGTCTCTGGGGTGCAGTTGAGTAAAGCTCAGGCACCAAAGACATCGGAAGAGGTCGAGCGCATGAGTCGGATTCCTTATGCATCAGCTATAGGATCGATCATGTATGCCATGATATGCACACGTCCAGACGTGGCATATGCATTGAGTATGACAAGTCGATACCACGGCAATCCAGGTGAAACACACTGGATGGCTGTTAAGAATATCCTTAAGTACCTACGGAGGACTAAGGATTGGGTATTGACTTATGGAGGCGACACTGAGCTATGCGCAATCGGTTACGCAGATGCCAGCTTCCAAACGGATCGAGATGACTCGAAATCTCAGTCTGGTTTCGTTTTTACTCTTAATGGCGCTGCGGTCAGCTGGAAAAGCTCCAAACAAACTGTTATAGCAGATTCTACGACTGAATCCGAGTACTATGCTGCTTCAGAGGCTGCGAAGGAAGATATATGGATGCGTCAATTCTTACAAGGACTAACTGTAGTTCCTAGTTCGGATGACCCGATCACCATCTATTGTGATAATAGTGGTGCCATCTTCCAGGCTAAGGAGCCTAAGTCCAGCAACAAGTCTAGGCATGTACAACGGAAGGCTCACATGATCCGAGATTACGTGGAGCAAAGGGAGATAGTGATAGACAAGATTTATACGGATGATAAACGTTGCAGATCCTCTCACTAAATCGTTAAGATATGATAAGCATGAAGGGCACGTTATTTCCATGGGAATTAAGCGTGTTCCTGAGTTGTATTAGTTGTTTTGTATGGATTAGACACCTGTATCTTTTTCATAAAACTATTAATGAAATCATCGTTTTGTTTTATATTTTGTTTTTCATGTGGGTTGTACTGACAACATTGAACACCACAAAGTGAACTGAATTACAGTATATTTGTTTTGGGTCCGTAATTGCCTACATGAGCTGATAACTCTGGCAATTATTTTGTGACGTCGATTGATGGTGGGTTCAACGAGCCATAAGTCAAACTGTTGACTGATCGATCACAGATGCGAGTTATAATGATACTGCGCAGGACATGTTGTGACGACGTTATGGAGTCCTAAATGTTTCGGAACATTAGGTGCCAGGTCGTGGATAGGACATCCATAGTGTTCCTAGAGTCGATTCTTTTGACTATCGACTGTCTTTTGAGATAAAGGCAGTTTTTGGGTGACTTTGGTTTCTTTCTCATGGTCGACCGTAACAGGAGGCTAAGTAGATTTTCACTGGGTCATTTCATACTGCGCTTGTATCTGCAAGATTCGAGTTGAAGAATATATCCAACCTTTATCAGGATAAGATATTTCTCAGGGCCACTCGAGGAGCTGTAACTGAAATGCATGGCCATGCTCGAATGTAGATTCGTTTATCAGTTAAGTTACTCTCTAGTCGGGGAAACCACTCTTGATACTGAGCACTTGTAAACTACGACCTTTGTGAATACGGACTTTGCAAATTGGTTTACATTGAGTGGGAGAAATTTATTATGGATATGAGAATCGGTTATCGCACATACACTTGTACGGACAAGTGGGAGATTGTTGGAGCCAGTGTCCTCCACAGTTAGTGCAATAAAATAAATAAATCTCTGTAGGTTCACAGGGTATACTTTGTATAATAATTAGTTGATTAACGTTTATCAATAACGGTTGGCTTGCTAGATAAGTTTGACGTTATTGTCATACAGATGGCGGTGATCAACTGGTCCCTAAAAGTCACACCTAAAGGATGTGATTGAGAGATGTGATTATTTGAGAAAATAATCATATTGATGCCTTATTAAATGACTAAAAAGTTAGTCGGTGTTTTTGACTAAAAGGTTAGTCAATGTGATGATGATATAATTATTTAATAATGATTAAATAAATTTAGCTGAGACGAATTAACTGTAATTCGTAAATTGAATATAAAATGTCATATTTAATTGTTGTATATAATGTAAGCTAATTAAACATAAACCGTTATGATTAATTGGAAAATTATAAATATACGGATATTTATAATTAATGATGTATTATAATGTCGGTCTTTGACTAATGACGATTATAATGTATTACATTATATTAGAAGCTAAAATGACCGGAAAAAGTGTCCAGATACACTCGGGTTTTTCGGTCCATGGGTAGTGGTTTTGAGGAGACTAATCTCCTCATTAAAACCCTAAAGGAGCCGTGACATCAAGAGGAGAGAAGAAATTTTCTAACCTAATTTTGACTCTCTCAACTTGTACCTCCATCTCACTCTAAACACAAAACCTAAAAAGTTAACAGTAACTTTGAATCAATCTTTCTAGCAAAGGAGAAGGGCATATCTCGATCTATCTTGGGTGAGACAATTAGGAGGATATCTATTTTGATATCTGTTCTTAGGCCTAATTTGCTAAGGACCAAAGGTTTAATTCATTTCTCTACATTTGTATCGTTTTCATATCTATGACTTGCAATTTCATATTATATAATTTTGTTATAATCCTAATTTTTAAGGGGATGTAAACTGTTATTTCCCACAATTAATGCTCTTGAATCTAACGGGACATGGGAACTAGCTGATTTACCACCCGATAAAAAAGCTCTCGGTTGTCGTTGGGTATATAAAATTAAATATAAATCTGATGGTTCCGTCGAACGGTTCAAAGCCCGTCTTGTTGTATTTGGTAATCATCAAGTAGAGGGACTTGATTATGGGGAAACTTTTGCTCCGGTTGTTAAGATGGTCACCATCCGTACTTTTCTTGCCGTTGCCTCTGTCAAAAATTGGGAGCTACATCAAATGGATGTGCATAATGCCTTTTTGCACGGGGATTTACATGAAGAGGTATACATGAAACTTCCTCCGGGTTTCAGTCGTGGTCATGATGGGAAAGTTTGTCGTCTGAAAAAATCTTTATATGGGCTCCGTCAAGCTCCGCGTTGTTGGTTTGCTAAATTAGCTGGGGCCTTGCGTGCTTATGGTTTTTGTCAATCGTATTCAGACTATTCTCTCTTTACTTACTCCAAAAATGAGGTTCGTTTATATGTTCTAATTTATGTGGACGACCTTGTTATTGCGGGTAATAATAGTCCGGCTGTTCGTGACTTTAAGGGGTATTTAAATCGTTGTTTTAAGATGAAAGATCTAGGTCTCTTGAAGTATTTTCTTGTTCTTGAAGTTGCGCGAAGTACAGAAGGTATTTTTCTTAATCAACGAAAATATACCTTTGATATTATCAGTGAGGCCGGATGTTTGGGTGCGAAGCCTGCTTCTACCCCTATGGACGTTGATCACCAGCTTGCTACTAGTGACAGCACTTTCTTAACTGATCCTGAGCGTTATCGACGCTTAATTGGTCGTCTTGTATACTTGGCAGTAACTCGACCTGACCTATCCTTCTCGGTTCATGTCCTCTCTCAATTTCTTCATAATCCACGTGAAGCTCATATAGAAGCTGCTATGCGTGTCGTCCGCTATTTGAAAGGGAGTCCTGGTCAAGGCATTTTGCTACGGTCTGATAGCAAATTATTGGTATCTGGATGGTGTGACTCTGATTGGGGTAAATGTCCCTTGTCTCGTCGCTCGGTGACAGGTTGGTTTGTCTTTCTCGGGGACTCGCCCGTCTCTTGGAAGACGAAAAAGCAGCACACTGTTTCGCTCTCTTCCGCCGAAGCTGAATACAGGTCCATGGCCGCGGTCGTTTGCGAGTTAAAGTGGCTCAAGGGTCTTCTTATTAGTTTGGATGTTCCCTTATCGTCTCCTATACAGCTGAATTGTGACAGTCAGTCTGCCATACATTTAGCTCAAAATCCCGTTTTCCATGAACGTACCAAACATATTGAAATTGATTGTCATTTTGTGAGGGATGCCATTACAGAAGGACTTGTCACCCCATTTCATGTTTCTACCAATGAGCAAGTTGCCGATATGTTTACGAAGCCTTTGGGCGTTCGTCAATTTCACTATCTTCTCCGCAAACTTGGCATTCTCGACCTTCATGCTCCAGTTTGAGGGGGGTGTTAGACGATATTGTAGGAGATATGTTAGGCCAAATATTAGCTTGATATATTGACCCATTATTAGTCAATATATCTTCCTGATTCTTAGGCATTTTGTTTCCAACAATAAGTTGTTATTGTATTATATATTGGCTGTCAAACTCTTCATGAAAGAGGATAAGATTTCACCCACAATACTCTTCTCTGTTTTCTCGATCAAACTAACAATATCGTTATCTAGGGTTTCCACCATGTCAACCACCGCCTCCGACGACGATAAAGATAACATCTCTGTCGATGACGTCGTAGAGTTCGCCTTATCTCCAACCTCCTCCCTCAAGCTTCATAAGGGTGACATCACTCTTTGGTCCGTCGACGCCTCCTCCGATGCCATTGTTCGTCTCTTTCCTCTTTCTTCTTTATTATTCCCTTCAATTCCTACTTTTATTTGCTATTTTCGCTCATATAACCCCGATAGGAGACATCATATACATCATCGTATACACTTACCGAACGTTATTTATACATGATAAATTCAATCATCATTACCTTATCCATTACAATCATCAACTCTATATACCATTATATGAGCATACATTCCGTATTACCGGCTCACATTATATCCATTACAAGCTCAAACCCATTTTGACATTAAAAAAATCCTAATGCACTTAAATGCCTTTGTGATCAAAATCACTAACAGGGCTTTGCTGGCTTTCTAGAATGGAACTATAGATATCCTGCAAGGTAATTCGGTAAAGGAGCGTGATTCTACAGAGATTTTGTATTCTGATTTATGTATTTTGGACATGATCCCCCTATCAAAAAAACCCACAACTGTCAACCGTTTCTATGTTTTCGGCTTTCAATTTATTCATTAGGATGTTGGTTGACTGTCTTTACTTTTAGGTCACTTACGGCAGTCATTTATTGCGCATATGTTTCTTGCACGGTAATAAGTAATGTGATTTTTTAGGTTAATGCTGCCAAAAAGAGAATGCTGGGTGGTGGTGGTGTTGATGGAGGTATTTCTAATTAGGCGTGATTCTTACATTATTAAGCTATGTTACTTGGACTCGGGTACGAGTATCGGACACAGGTACATATTCAAGTGTCCATACCCATATCCTTGTCATGTCGTGTCAACACGGGTACAGCCCCAAAAGTGAAGTGTCGAAGTAACATAGTAATTCAGGACCCAAGTCTTGCAATATGTTTCACAAATTCGCATCTTCTTTTCTTTCAGCCATACATAGAGCTGCAGGTCCACAACTCAAAGAAGCATGTTATGAAGTACCAGAAGTGCATCCTGATGTTCGCTGTCCTGTTGGAGAAGCGAGGATTACACCGTAGGTCTTCAGCTTTAATAACGTTAGCTTTATCAAAACAAGATTTTGCCCTTTTGTTGGATGCTTAATTATTTCTTTTTAAATATACTGACACATACAACACCATGCAGTGGTTTTAGATTACCTGCATCACATGTAATCCATACTGTTGGACCCATATATGACGAGGACGAGAATCCAGAGGCCTATTTGGAGAGTGCATACAGGTGAGCTCTTTTTCTTTAGTTCATGTAATTTCTTTTCAAGCTCAACTGTATCTTCTGACTTCTGATCGAAGTTTTCATCTTGATTTGTGTTTCAGGAATACATTGACTCTCGCAAAAGAAAACAATATTCAGTATGTGGCGTTCCCTGCCATATCGTGTGGTGTTTATGGGTAAGGTGTTTTAAGTTGAACGCAATTTTAGTTTGCTCTTGTCTATATTGGATAAACACAATAAAGCTTTCGTCCTAGGCGACAGACTTTCTTTCCCGCAAAATGGGATGTATGAATTTGTTTGACCTCTCAACCTCATCGTAGGCATTGAACTTGACAAGCCTTGAAATCCCGTACTAGTTTCTAGGCAAAAAAACCTTGACTCCCTTTGTTTTCTCAAAGTTTCTTCAATTATTTTTTGAAATAAAAATAGTTAGTTATTTAGATATTATCTCAATACGTGGTTAATCGTTTTATCGAATGTTGATTATCTATGCATAGATCAGAGTGAATGTTAATATATGCTGTGTGGGAACAATTCTTTATTTTACAGATATCCTTTTGATGAAGCTGCCAGTATTGCTATCTCCACAATTAAGGAATTCAGCAACGGCTTCAAAGAGGTGCCTTTTTTTTGTTTTCTAGGGGAGGAGTTACTCCCCTGTTTTGCTTACCATTCTTTGTTATCGCATCGGTATCCACCTATCCGCTTACATAATAATCTTCTTTAATAATGATGAAGTGGAAATTACATAATGTCTGAAAGGGATGACTATATAGTTTGCCATCTCTCTAGTAGGGATCTTTCGATTTCACTGATGTCATATTTCAGTTATTTTGAGTGACGCCAACTTAATATATAGGTACTACAGTAGAAGGCACAACTTTTGCCAATACCCAATAAAACAACTTATGAAGCTGAACTTGATTTCGATTTCAGGTTCATTTTGTTCTGTTCTCGGATGATATATATGATGTTTGGCTGGAGAAAGCTAGTGAAATGTTGGAGAGGAAGGGTTAGTCCACTTGACTTGACACTTGTGGTTAACAAAGTGTATGAATGTATTGCTCCACTAGTCTGGGATTGATGTGGAATTGCTGATACATGGATTAGCATCAGCACTTATATAATTTTCTTGTTTGGTTTATTAGCCTTTTCTGTCAGAAAGACTCCATATTAATGCCATATTTTCTACCTTACGTATTCTAATACTACTACCAAAGAACAATGGAAAGAGTAAATCGCTTATCTATTGAAGTGCTTGGATAAAAGACATTTTACTTAATTAGAGACTATTCTTATTGAACTTTTCATGATCATATATACCCTGAAGTGGAAAGGGCAATTTTTCTTAATTAGAGATTAATGCCAAAAAAAATTTAATCAGACTATCTTGGAGTTTAGTGTTTAGGGTTAATGCCAAAAAAATATGTTAAATCTGTTTAGGGTTAGAAGGTCAAAGCCGCTTCAGTTCCATCCCACACATATGAAATGAGTGTATATTGTTCACATGAACAATTGGTTTAGTGGGGTGTTCATGTCACTCAAAATGGTGTAGATGAGTTAAATAGGGCTCAAGCTATTTAACTCATCTACACCATTTTGAGTTTGAGTTCTTCTTGAGTATTTTTAAGTCATAGAAAAACTAAGCTCAGGTTTAGTGGGGTGTTCATGTCACTCAAAATGGTGTAGATGATATAGCCGCTTCAGTTCCATCCCACTCATCTACGACTAGGTGCTCAGTAAAGTTTGAGTTCTGAGTTCTTCTTGAGTATTTTTAAGTCATAGAAAAACTAAGCTCAGGTTCAGATTGCCTCAAAAAGAAGAAAAAGCTCAGGTTTAGATCGTATTAGCGAGGCTTGGTTTGAGGCTCATTTATAGGTCATGCAAAAATGTGGTTAGCAAGAGTTCCACTCTTTTGGATTGCTTAATCAGTTGGGGAATCCAATGCCAAATCTAGTTTGGCAAATTCATAGTTCACGAAGTTCGAGTGTGCAAGGCAGTATAATGTTCACTTTGTCCATTCGATAATTTAGCTGTTTTGTTTAGTGTCTTGGGCACATATATTAATGGGGATTTGGAGATATATTTGTAATCACAAATTCTTATTTCAGACGGACTGATTCCGTCTGAAAAATAAGACGGGATTATGTTGCCACTTTTTGATAAAATGTAACCACAGCTTATATCAACTTGTTTTCAATAGTGGTTACATCTAACTGTAAAGTGGTTACAAAATCCCGTCTTATTGCTTCAGACCAAAATGGTCCGTCTGAAGCAAGACCAACTGATTTGTAATATACATTGTTGATGAGGCGTAGATGGTAATATGGTATGGTCTGTATGACTGTACAAGTACATCGTTGTAGGTGTCTAATTGGTTTTGTTATATGGAGCAGTTAAGTTGTACTCTGGTCTAGCATATCAGGAGTAGTCTTTTCGTTTTATGATTTTTCCCTCTGCCTTTGACGGTTTTTGCCCTAAATCTTGTAGCATCTTGTTGATTTTAGTTATTTTACGTTTTCGCTTATCTTACAATAATATAAAAAGGCAAGGCTTGTTGAACCTCCATTGAAGTGACACGTGTCACCTCTCATTTTCTTGCCACATAACCTCTATAATTAATAAAAAATAATGAGAAACTTATATAAAATGTTGCACTTTCATTTTCTCTTGCCTTTTTGTATACTTTGACACAATAAAAAAAATTGAAATTAAATATCTCAATTGATACCTATTATTACATCTTCATTACCAACGCTTTGTAATTATCGTCTTATAAATAACAATAAGGAATTTCAAGCCCCATCTTCTCTCTCATTTTGACTGCTTTATTTGTTTACTAAATTGTTTTCACTCCATTATTATTACTTTGCAATTAAACACTCTTTTCATCTCCCTTTAACCTAACTTGTTTTACAAGTCCTTATTTACAACACATTTTTTATACTTATCAATACACTCCAAATTCAACTTTTCTTTCTATCCTTGGATGATAACTTGTGTCTCATGCCAACAATTGACAAGTACGTAGTATATTTATAGTTTTTTTACGCTATTAGTTTTTTAGTTTTTGTCTTGTGCAGTCTTCATCTCATTATCTCATTTTTGTATTTAATGCTTATTTGTTTTGTTTTGGTATAATAATAAATATGTCCATTTGGAATATTTGATTTGCATTTTAAAAGGACATCATGGACTTTCATATCCACGTATAAAAAATGGTAAGTGACAACAACTACACTATTTTTTCTTAGAAGTTATTATGTCCCATGGTGGGATTGATTCTAATTTCTGTATTTCTTTGATGTAATAATGAATGAGTCTAATGTACTGTTAATGTCAATAAAAATGGTATAAAAAAATTTTAAAAATCTATATTTGAGAATGACTATGGTCTATGATTGAGATGGTGGTGATGGTGGTTATTATGGATGAGGACAATGATGGTGTCGACAATAATAGTGGATTTGTAATTATTTGATGATGGTGGTGGTGGCAGCCTACAATGACGCTGGTGAGTTGATAAGGAGTTTTTGTTCCCTTTTTTGTATGTACGATATCGTATACATACAAGTAAAATACTAAATTTCTGCTTCACGATCATTAATACTCCGTATAAGTTTATAGACTTCACATCGACGTTGCTTAAGATGTTTAGCACTAATACAAAGTGAATGATTCAAGCTAATTATGAAGGGTACCTACGATTGCCACCACAAATGCCAATTACAAAAAATGTCCCGTGATTTTCACGGACAACATAACTAGTGTTGTTGTGAAATCGTGAATATGCTTATGTATGCCAGATTGAGTTAAGTGCGATAGTATATATAATATATATACTAGCATTACCCTCAAAGCTAAACTCTTGCCCTTTAAACCCCACAAGTAGCTATTTTTTTCCCCAAATTGAGTCACGTTCAGCTTGCCCTGATTCCCAGGCGACGTCAGTTTTGGCGCTATTTAGTTTATGCATTGTTACCATTTTTTGTATCACAAATTCTCATTTAAGACGGGGGTATCCGTTTTAAGCTTAAGACGGGTACCATATTCTCTCACAAAATACCCATCAAGGGTGAGTGGAGAAGCACATGGGGGGTGCCCACCTTGTCCCCTCTACCCATTTCCTCTCACAAAATACCCGTCGCAAGATCCGACCCGTCACAAGCAAGACCTACTGTTTTTGTATTGGTTTGCTGGTTGCCCCCCATGACTATTAAACTAGCAGGCAAACCCCAAACCCAAATTCTGTAGGGTACCTCTGATTTTATCTAAGAGTATGGATCCAAACACCTAAGAGGGGGGTGAATTAGGTGTCTTTTTAAATTTTCTATATAGCTTAGGGACATAATGGAGACAAGGAGTCAATTTCTTTGAGAAACTTAATAGTTTGTTAAGTTCACAAGGAAAGACAACGAGATTATGTCAAAGTGAGCATGACTGTGGTCATTCTGTATTTTGCGAAATGAAATATAGCAAGAGATAAACAGCGGAATTAAAGTACACAAGGTGTTTTTAAAACTGGTTCAGCTTCTACACTGAAGCCTATGTCCAACGTTATTTTATTGATGTTTAGAAATTAACTCTAATGACTAAACCCCTTACAATAAAAATAACTACCCCAATCGACTAAGATTGCACTCAAACTCAAAGATACTCCGCCTTGAGAGTCTTTTGTTCTTATCTTCTGGTTTACAGAGTCAGGGATCTCAATTGTCCTCTTCAAAGGATAGGGCGATTTACAGTTTGACTTAAACACAAGATAATCGAACAAGCTTACAATGTCACGGTGCAACGAACTGATTCACATGAGATTTTTCAGAAAATGAGTGAAGACTTTTAAAACAAAAAACTGATTTTAAGAGTGTCTTATTTATAAGAAAATAAAGTGGTTAGTGAGAATGAAAATATAAAATATTCTACTCACAAGACACAAAGAAGGGACAACAAACATTTTGCACATGTAATCAAAGAGAAGTTTCACCAAAATGGCAAAAGGTGAATTTGGCTTTCATGAGTTACTTTTTCACCTTTATCCATTTTGGGAAAGATTTAAACTTTCTTTTTGACTTTTGATAAAGTGAGTCAAGCTTTTCTCAGATTCAATTTGTTCATCTCAATTCTTATCTTCACTTTAAAAGATTTCAAAACTTCGAGAGAGATTTGAAGGTTTGTATCAAGTTTATGAAATTAGAATCTTCTTTGAGTAAATATCTCTGAACTGCTGAATCAGAAGCCGCGGTGAGCATCACAGTGAGCACAATGTGGTTTTGTAAACACTCGACTTAATAAGTGACTTAAACTACTTTGATTACAACAACTACACTAAGCATCAATTTTCTTCATCTTGATCGAACTTGGGCAGACTTGAAATTATCAAGGGACTTGAGTTGAAAGCTCCAAGAGTGCTAACTACATTCAAACACTTAGACAAAGCGCACACATGCGATTAAATAGCAAAGGGAACTTGTCATCATCAATTAAACATGGTTCTAACTAGGGGTGTTAATCGGTCCAGAACCGGACCGGACTGGATAAACACGCGGACCGGATAACCACCTATTCCAAGACCGGAGACTGGACTGGTTAAGAGGGGGACCGGTCCGGACCGGACCAGAACCCTTAAGGTCCAGTTTTTTCGTTTGGACCGGATCAGTCCTACTTTTGAAGGGAAAATTGAAATTTTTTTAAGTATGGACCGGACCGGAGACCGCTTACCATATTTTTTGGGACCCGAAGACCGGAGCGGTATGTATCCGGTCTGGACCAGACCGGACCGGCCAGTCCGATTTACTGGTGCATGCCACTTTTTGTTCACCCTTAGTTCTAACAGTTCCCAAAAAGATCAATAAAACAACTTATATAGAACTAAACTCTGTTTCCTTCAAGGAACGATGTCAATGGCCTTATAATTGAATCGGGGTCCTCTCTATTTCTTTCTGGAAATAGAGAGTCAAATCCCTTTGATAAAACTGTAAAATAATCTTTTCCCCAATAAACCTCATTATCCTTTTTAATTTTTACGCATGAAATTAAAACCGTTCAATGATGCAAAAATGCGATCTAGACCACCGAAATGAGAATTATCCATTTATATTTAGAAAATGGAGAGGATCTCCACACCTTATGTGTTTGTTTGGTTGCCTATTTAAAAAAACGGGGGAGTCGTAAATTCTCGTGAATTGAGAAAATGGAAGTTATTGGTAAAAATTCGGCTATTTACATTTTCTCATGAATTGTCGACTCCTCCATAATGGGGAACTAGGTAGCACCAAAACGGACACGGACACGGACACAGACACGACACGGACACGTGATACGGCATCTCGTTAAATTTAGGACACGGGACACGGCATTTAAATTTAATAAAATATATATTTTATAGTTATAAATAACATACAATTTTATTTTTGTATTAGTATTTGATATTAAATGTAAATAATTGAGTGTAAAACTTGACTTTAACTATAATTTATTCGCATTTTCCACCCAAACTCATCTTTTAATCAATTTTCCTACCCAAACTCATCTTCTAATCAATCTTTTCTAGTCTTTCAATCTCACATTCTTTGTTTATAGGTGTTCGTGTGTCCGTGTGTCCGACACGGTGTCCGACACGGGACGGCTGGTTAGGAGAAGTGTCCGTGCTACCTAGATGGGGAATGGAACTACCTAGTCCCCATGTAATTGTAAACTCCTGCCTGCATTGAATTTCCGTATACCAATAACTGACGTGAGAGTTAAATTCCCATATGACCACCAAAGAAGCTCTATAATTAGGCGTTTATAGTTTCTTTCTTAGTCAATACGGCATTACGGGCAGAGAACAACATGAAGCTTGACTACTTTCCTAATTGCCTACGGAGAGTAGGGAGACAAGTACATGGCCTTCACTCCTTCAGCGGGTGGCAACGTAAACAACACTGCCAAATTTAAGGAAGTTATATTGCTAAAGTGGTTTTGACTAATGCCACAAAAAGTAAAGGGCAATTGGATAAAGTTGCACTACTCATACGTTCATACTCAGGCATTAGTTTTTCATATTTCCACGGGTTGAATAGACTAGTCCACGGGAGATATCAACAACATGCCTATAGCACCCTTTCCTGTCTACTGCAAATATTTACATAGGGCCCACAAAATAGCTTTATAAGGGGTATCATGCTCACATTATCCGTGGCTTAGTTCATTCCCTTTGTGGATTTATGAGAACCCTAGTTTTTATAGTCGTCGCATTATGCTTAACCAAATTTAGGCCTCAATTCTGATAAATGTCTTATTCCTTGCAACCATGGTATCGACATGTTAACTATCATCTCACATGGGTAAATAAGACAAATCTTTTGATTTTTTTTTCCTATGCATTCTACCTTTTTTTCTTCTTCTTTTTTAAAGAATATGCATTCTACTTTTATCTTATTCATCACATATAAGTATACTTGACACGTTTTAAGCTTAGGACGAATATGCTCATCTTAAATGAGAATTTGCACATATAAATTGTGTTCTTTTTTTTATAGGGAGAATGAATTTATCATTGGGCTCCTTTCGTATAGCTAGATCTGACAACTCGAATCACCCGGCTTAAAAAAGACTGGCCGGAGCTTTGTTGACCCGGAACTAACCGAACCAAAATGATTCCACCCGAAAATGACCTGACAAAACATTACTCGAATCGAACAAAAACGATTTGAATGACTAATTCAAAAGCACACTTTGTATAATTATATACTTTAAAATAATCAATCATCGAAAGTAAAGTAAAAGTATATAATAATATTAAACATACTTTTTCCCCTAAATCATTGACACGAAAATGACCGAAACCCGAAATAACCTGGTCCGAGTGAGTTGAAAATGACCCAACCAACATATCGAAACAAACCTCAAAGTCGAAAATGACCCATAATTAACCAAAAATGAGACGTACCCAAACTCCCAACTCGAACTCAAACCCAACCCGGCTAATCCGTTTGCTTATATCTGACCAAATTGCCAATCAGCATGAACAAGAATTGTCACTGGTGACCGTTCTTCCATCACTAGAAGTAACTTTGAAGGGCAAATTCTTGTGTCCTCCGGAAGAATGGTTCTCCTTACACCTGAGTCATTATTATATTCCGTTTTGGTCTCCTCCTTTAAGTGTAAGAAGGACTGTCTTCCTGGAGGACACAAGAAATTTTTCTTTGAAGGACAGGGTTTGACCACTGAGGTAAGCATTGCTCTGCCAACTCAAACCCCTATTTCTCGACATGATTTGTCATGCGGTACGTCTTCAAACCCTTAATCGATACGGCGTGGATGTCTCCGGCTCCGACAACATTTGTGATTAAGACCAAGTTGAAGAGGAGTGGCCATTAGTAGTTTTAACTTATTCCTCCCTTTCTTAGGCGTGGTACCATTAACGAGTCATCGTTGAATACTCAAGTCATCACGTTAAGAGGTTTAATACGTAGTATGAAATTTCGTACTACATACCTTTAATCAAATCCAAACTAGCCATTTACTTTTTAGAGGTTAAACTTTAAAAACTTTGACCGTTTATAGATCGGAATATATAGAACTTTGAAAGACGGAAGTAATATATTTGGTTTTGTCACGGAAATATCTTTCATAAAAGAGTAAATTAATAATAACTCCCTTTTATAAACCACTTTTCTAAAATAACTCCCTTTTGAAAACTTTTTAATAAATTACTCCCATAAAATATTTGACAGCACCAAATTATATCGTGTCTAGTAGTATTTTTTAGAGTCTTTCGTTTTACTTTTTACGGGTCATTAGCTTTGTTTTATGTTAATTTTAGTTTTTGTAATAATGTTGGTATTTAGTAATTTGAGTCAATTTTGAGAGTCAAACCCGAAACCCGAGACCCAAAAACCCGGAAATTGGAGTGGGCTAGCAATGAATCACCAAGGTATGAAGACCAAGCCCAATGGGTCAATGGAAGTCAAGGCGGGGCCAAAAGTCCATGGGTCAACGAAAGTCAAGAAGGAAAAGCAAGGGAAAATCGAGCAGTACACGACGCAGCCTGCGTCATCACGACGCAGCCTGCGTCGTAGGACGCAGCCTGCGTCCTTTCTCAGCACGGAGTTTCTTCATTTCTCCGTCTTGTCTTTTGAAAGCCCACCTTTCAAGGCCCCTAGGTTTGCGGACCAAGGGTATTTAAGCAGAAATCTGAAGAGAGAGAAGAGGGGAAGCATACAACATTCAACATCATATTTTTTCTTAGAAATTCACTACTTTGTTCTTCAACTTTGGCTCTTGTAATTGGTTTTATTTAGAAATTGGTTGTAATATGAAGACTATGGGTAGCTAATCCTTTCTTTGCTTAGTGTAATTTGAACAAGTTCTTCCTTTTAGCATTGTAAGACCTTTTTAATCCTTCCTTCTCTATTTAATTCCATTTTCTTATGTTTGAATTCCATTGTTGAATGAATTGTTGTTAAGACTAACCATCCTAGCAATTGTTTGTTTGATTAATTGCTTTGTCTTGATGAATTTGGTTAATTTGTCTTGGTATTTGTTGAAGCAACCTTGAAAGATTGTAACTTTGGTTTAAAAGTTGGAATCTTTTGAGTGGAATTTGGGTTATTGTGTATTTAGAACATGGTTTAATGTTTTATTACATGATTCTAGCATGTTTCTATGGTTTTGTGCTTAAAGCTTGCATCTTTATTTATGCTTATGTTTTAATAAGTATTGGTTGAGTTGTATTGGGTCATTTATGGATGGTTTAATTCATGGTGGCTAATTCTTAGAAACTTGTAATAGATAATTAGAGAAAGAAAGGAAAGGAGGGGTCTTTACTTTGTTAATTGTGGGGAACTTGGGATAATTGCACTAAGTTGTTTCTCCATATTTGAATCTTTGAGTATTTAGTTGTTGTTGGTAATTTTAGACTTGATAATCAATTCTCATGAAAAACTTTCTCCCTATATGTTACCTACATGTTTTCCATTGTGAATATCATAGTTTGTAATTAATTTAAGCCTTTGTTTTAATTAGTGTCTTAATTAGTAATTAGTGTCTTAATTTGTAATTAGAGTCATTAGTTTGTTAATTGAAATTTTGCAAGAGTCTAGATTAGATTATTTTAGCATTACCGCTTTCCCTTGGGTTCGACCCTTTTCTTACCCTTACTACCCTTTTATTTAGGTTGGTTTGAGTCTAGGTAAGGTTTTATAAATTTCTATTTGGTCTAGCTAATTTGCGGAATTAACGACACCTTATTTTAGCCCGTCAAATTTGGCGCCGTTGCCGGGGAAGGCAATATAGCTAAATATCAAATTGAAACTCTTGTTAGTGTCATACTTTGTTTAGATTGTTTTTTTTTTTTCAAATATTTCTTTTTGTATTGTTTGTAGGTTACTTGGTGTTGAAGTTACTAATTGTGTGGTTGAGTTGTTTTTAAAAGTTTATGCCTCGGTCACAAGAGGGACTTGGTGACCAAGACATTGATCCATCCTCAAGTAGCATATCCAATTGGTTGTTTTCGAATCCCCTCTATAGGAGACCCTTTTGGAGGGAGCCTAGTGAAGAGGAGTTGGAGAACAATATTTTTCAAGAACAACAAGAGCAAGTGTTTGAGTCACCTCCTAGGATACCATCCCCGTTGAACATCCTCTACCCTCCCAATATGGATGATAATAGAACAATTGGTGAGATCCGGGCAAGAAACTATGAGGAGCAACCGCTATGTATCGCATACCCTCCCATGGGGGATGTAAACTTCGAGCTCAAGGGGTTCTTTGTCCATAACTTGCCTAGATTCCACGGAATGGTGGGAAATGACCCCAATAGGCACTTGGCCGAATTCCACATGATTTGCCAAGGGGCCATTCCCCAAGGAGTGACCGAAGACCAATTTAAGCTTAGGGCATTTCCGTTCTCTCTACAAGATGCCGCTAAGGAATGGTTATTTTGTCTTCCGGCCCATTCCGTCACCACTTGGGTGGGTTTGAAGAAGAAGTTCCTTGAGAAATACTACCCGGATTCAAGGCACAACCACTCAAAGAAGCTCATCACTACCATTGAGCAAGACATGGGGGAAACCCTTTATGACTATTGGGAGCGCTTCAAAAGCCTCGTGGCAAGATGCCCGTATCACGGGATGTCGGGGGACGATTTATTGACGGCCTTCAATCAAGGGTTGTGCCAAAACGACCAACGGATGATTATAGCCGCCACCGGAGGTGGCATTGATACACTTAATGTGGCCGAGGCCAACAACATTATTGAGAAGTTGGCAATGAACACAAGAAGCTAAGGGAGGAAGAATAAAAGGGGAGAAAGCTCTAGAAATGTATCTTCCATGGAAGACCCTTATGCCTCTCAAAATCACAAAATCATGCAAGAGATGGGTGAGCTTAAAAGCATGGTGTCCAACTTGGTTGTCAACAAAAGTAGCTCATTTTCTCAACACCCCAAACCACTTGAATGTTCATATTGTGGAGGTGACCATGCTACAAATACATGTTACATCATGATTGAGCAAGGAGCCACTATGGAGAGCGTCAATGCTATGGGGTATGGGAATTACAATTCTAGAAATCCAAGTGGTGGAGGAATGTATAACCAAGTGGGAAATCGTGATCTTTTGGGGTGGGGAGGAGACAAGTCAAAGAGTTTCGAAAATGGTCAATTCAATCACTTGCGAGCCCAAAATCCAACCCAAAACCGAAACTCTAATTTCAACCAAAATCCCCAAAGAAATTTCAACAACCCAAGACCCAACAACTCAAATTTTCCAAGTAATTCTCAATCCCAAAGACAACCAAACCAAGGGAATTCTTCTTCTCAAGGGAACTTGAGTGACATCTTGCAAACACTCCTTGCCAATCAAGAGAAAGATAGGGAGGAGGCAAGGAGGGATAGAGAGGAAGCAAGGAAGGATAGGGAGGCTAAAAACCTTAGGGTGAGTAACTTGGAAACCCAACTATCCCAAATGGCCTCAAATATGTCAAAATCCCAAGCTTCAAGCTCCACAAGATTCCCATCTCAAACCATTCCCCCACCTAGGGAAAATGCTAGTGCCATGACCTTGAGGGGAGGCAAAGAGTTGGAAATAAACCCCCTTGGAAAAGGAAAGGAAAAGATGAAGAATCTTGAGATGGAAACCTTGGAGATTGAAGACCAAGGAGAATTGGTGGTTGGTCATGAAGAGATATCGAAGAATGAGAAAGGGGCATCCACAAGCAAGGACCCCAAGGGAGACACTTCAAGGAAGGGCAAAGACACTATTGAAGATGATGAAGTGGAGGAGTACATACCGGAAGTCCCCTTTCCTAGTGCTTTGATAAGCACAAGGAAGTATGCCAAGGAGAATGACTTATATGAGACTTTCCGGAAATGTGAGGTAAACATTCCTCTTCTTAACTTGTTGAATAGTGTCCCTAGGTATGCTAAGTTCTTGAAAGAACTTTGTACACCTAGGAGAAATCCTAAGAAGGGAACCCATAAGGTTAGGGTGAGTGAACATGTGTCGGCAATTTTCAAGCAAAATTTACCAAAGAAATGTGGAGACCCGGGCATGTTCACCATCCCTTGCACTATTGGGGGAAAAAGTTTTAAACGTGCCATGCTAGACCTTGGGGCTTCTATAAACGTCATGCCTCTATCTATCTATGAGACCCTAGGCTTAGGACCTTTGTCTAAGACCGGGGTAGTCATTCAATTAGCCGATAGGTCTAGTGTTTACCCCAAGGGCATGGTAGAGGATGTGCTAGTGGAAGTCGATAATCTTGTCTTCCCGGCGGATTTCTACGTCTTAGATATGGAATCTAGCTCTAGTGCCACCCCTCTCCTTCTTGGTAGGCCGTTTATGAAAACTTCAAATACCAAGATCGATGTTTCAAACGGGTGCTTGACTATGGAGTTTGAAGGGAAAAGATTAACTTACAATATATATGACTCCATGAGGCACCCGAGTGACCATCAATCTTGTTTCTTCTTGGATATCTTTGAGCCATTAGTGAATCAAATGTATAAATTTTGTGATAGAGACCCACTCGAGGTAGCTTTAACTAACCACATGGAAGAGGAAGGTTTGCGTTTGTTGTTGGCCGTTGATGTGCAGGAATGTCTTGAAGACTTGGAAAGGGAAGAGCCCTTAGAAACATATGAGGAACTCAACATCATAGAAATGCTGAAAACAGGGCAAACCAGTACTCAACGCAGCCTGCGTCGTAGGACGCAGCCTGCGTCGCACGACGCAGCCTGCGTCACTGGACGCAGCCTGCGTCCTGCACTAGCGAACTTGTCCGAGTTATTTGCCTTGAGTATTCCACTCCACAAGCCCCTCCCTTCCATTATCCAACCCCCGAAGGTCGAGTTGAAGACCCTCCCAAGCCATTTGAAGTACATATTTCTAGGGGACAAGAACACCCTACCACTTATCATTTCAAGCACACTCACCAAGGACCAAGAAGACAAATTGGTGTCACTACTTCAAAAGCATAAGGATACATTTGGTTGGAGCATAGCGGACCTAAAGGGGATAAGCCCGGTGACTTGCATGCACAAGATACGGCTTGAAGTGGATGCCAAACCGGTCCGACAACCCCAAAGGAGGCTCAATCCACCCATGGCGGAGGTAGTGCAAGAAGAGGTAATTAAGCTATTGCAAATGGGTATCATTTTCCCTATTTACGACTCTCGTTGGGTTAGCCCAACTCAAGTCGTACCCAAAAAGGGAGGAGTGACGGTAGTCAAGAATGCACAAGGAGACTTGGTCTCCACCCGACCACAAACCGGTTGGAGGGTGTGTATTGACTACCGCCGCTTGAATGCGGTTACATTGAAAGACCATTTCCCGCTACCATTTATTGATCAAATGTTAGAAAGACTAGCGGGAAAAGCTTTCTATTGTTTCCTTGACGGGGACTCGGGGTATTTTCAAATCCCAATCGCACCCGAGGACCAAGTCAAGACCACATTCACATGCCCATTTGGTACATTTGCTTATCGTCGTATGCCCTTTGGTTTGGGTAATGCACCGGGAACTTTTCAACGGTGCATGTTGAGTATTTTCTCCGACTATGTAGAAAGGATCATAGAAGTATTCATGGACGATTTCACCGTCCATGGGGACTCCTATGATGCATGTCTAAAACACCTTGCTCTTGTCTTAGAGCGATGCCAAGAGTCTCACCTCATTTTAAACTCCGAAAAATGTCATTTGATGGTGACTAGTGGCATCGTTTTGGGACATGTAGTGTCGGAAAGGGGGGTTGAGGTGGATAAGGCTAAGGTTGACATTATCAAAACCTTACCTTATCCCTCTAACACCCGAGACATTAGGTCTTTTCTTGGACATGCCGGTTTCTACCGGAGATTTATTAGGGATTTTTCCAAGATTTCTAACCCCTTATGTAAGCTTTTGCACAAAGAAGCGGAGTTTGTTTTTGATGACTCATGTAGGAAAGCATTCGATGACTTGAAGGAGAGATTGGTCACCGCACCAATTATTCAAGCACCACGATGGGATCTTCCATTTGAAATCATGACCGATGCAAGTTACTATGCATTGGGAGTGGTTTTGGGTCAAAAGAGTGACAAGGGATCCCATGTGATCCAATATGCTTCTACCCTCTTGAATGATGCTCAAAAGAACTATTCTACGACGGAGAAGGAGTTCCTTGGTGTGATTTATGCTCTAGAAAAATTCCGATCTTATCTCTTGGGCACAAAGGTGATCATCTACACCGATCATGCCGCCATTAGATACCTTGTGGCAAAGAAGGATGCAAAGCCAAGGTGGTTGAGATGGATCCTTCTCCTAAGTGAGTTTGATGTGGAAATAAAAGACAAGAAAGGAGTGAAGAATGTGGTGGCGGATCATTTGAGCCGTCTAAATCATGAAGGAAGACCATCATGCCCTCTTGATGAGGTTGAAGGAGGTCTCCCTCATGAGTCACTTTATGCTATACAAGTGGAGGAGCCATGGTATGCTACCATGGTCAACTATTTGGTGACAAAGCGGCTTCCAAGCCAGTTCTCTTCTCATCAAAAGAGCAAAGTAAAATCCGATGCAAAGTACTATACATGGGATGATCCTTACTTGTGGAAGTTTTGCCAAGATCAACTTGTGAGAAGATGTGTGCCCGAAAGTGAGATTCCTTCCATCTTACATCATTGTCATGACGATGCTTGTGGAGGACATTTTGGGCCACAAAGAACCGCTAGAAAAGTGCTTGAATGCGGTTTCTTTTGGCCAAGCCTTTTCAAAGATGCCCACAAATTTGTAAAAACTTGTGACCGATGTCAAAGGGTGGGGAATTTCACAAAAAGAAATGAGATGCCACAACAACCTCTTCTATATTGTGAGATCTTTGATGTGTGGGGAATTGATTTTATGGGCCCTTTTCCAAATTCCGGTGGTTATTTGTACATCCTCTTGGCGGTGGACTATGTATCAAAATGGGTTGAAGCAATTCCTACCCGCCCCGATGATGCCAAGGTAGTAGCCATTTTCATTCAAGAGAACATATTCTCTCGGTTTGGCTTTCCAAGGGCTATCATTAGTGATAGGGGTACCCATTTTTGCAACAAGGTGATTGGAGGCCTTCTCAAGAGGTACGGGGTGAATCATAAAATTTCCACGGCCTATCACCCACAAACAAACGGGCAAGCCGAACTCTCCAACCGTGAAATAAAAGGAATCCTTGAAAAGACGGTTAATCCGGATAGAAAGGATTGGAGCAAGAGGCTAGTTGATGCGTTATGGGCATATAGGACCGCTTTTAAAACCCCCATTGGCATGTCCCCATTCCGTCTCATCTATGGCAAGGCTTGCCACCTCCCCGTGGAGGTTGAGCACAAAGCCTATTGGGCTATCAAATCTTTCAACCAAAACCAAGATGAGAGCGGTATGCAACGAAAGCTTCAATTACAAGAACTTGAAGAAATTCGCCAAGATGCGTATGATAACTCCTCCATCTACAAGGAGAAAACAAGGAGATGGCATGATGGGATGATAAACCGTCGGGTTTTCAAGGAGGGTGATAAAGTTCTTGTGTTCCAAAACCGGTTTAAGCTCTTTCCGGGCAAGTTGAGGTCAAGATGGTTTGGACCTTACACCGTCAAGAAAGTGTTTACTCATGGGACTATTGAAGTGGAGGGGCCCGGGGATGGAAAGCTCCTCAAAGTGAATGGCCACCGTCTCAAACACTACTTCCAAGGATGTGCCCGGGAGGGGGAAGAAGAGGTCTTGCTTGAAGACCCCATTTATCAAAGTTGAAAAGCTTGAAATAGCTAAGTCGAGCCATCGACTCTAAATAAACAGCAAAACATGTACATACTCTATCCTTGTGAATATTTCTTTGAAGTTTCTTTGTTAAATCTTAGCATTTAAGTTGTTTTAAGTTAGTTAGACATTGCATCAAACAAAATTTTTGAAGTTACTAACGGTTTTGTGAAGTTTTGCGAGTTTTTGGCCGCCTCGGGATGCGTGCCACGGATGAAAAGTTCGGGAATCGATGGAATTTGGATATTGGAGGTTATCATGGGCCATTGGA
>JAIUZE010046137.1:0-14744 GCA_022085475.1 Heliosperma pusillum | reverse complement strand
ATGTTAATTCGTAATTGAATATAAACTGTTATATCTAATTAATGTATATAATGTAATTATTTAATACGATTAAATGATGTAAGCTTAAACGAATTTAATGTTAATTCGTAATTAAATATAAGCTGTTATATTTAATTATCAAATTATAAATATACGATGTTTATAATTGACGTATATATTATAATATTACATTCACATATTATACATTAAACCTCCCTATACTAGACTTCTATTTGGACGTGTAAAAGGAGAGAGGAGGAGAGGTCTATATAAACTCTTCTTTTCTACATAATTCATGATTCAATTATTGACACAAAAATCATCAGTAATTTTTGTATTCTTTCTAGCACAAGAAAAGGCATATCTCAGAGCATCTTGGGTGCAACAATTAGGAGAATATCGATTTCGATATTGTTCATAGGCCAAATTTGCTAGGACCAAAGGTTAATTCTAAACTCCTATAATTTTATATTATGCAATTCATTTATGACTCGTAATTCATATACTATAGTTTCGTTATAATCCGTAAAATTAATGACGAAATATACCGATATTTCCAACAAACTTAATATGAGCACATATAAGTATCTCAACATGATAGAATCCCATAACATGGATCCTCAATGTGACCATAAATAAGTACGTCAACATGCTATGCCTCTTGGTGACAGCAAATATGGGAAATTTAATTAACCTCAACATGACAGATTTAATCCCACCAACAAATAACCTCTCAGTCAACTTACGACCTTCATTGAGATTAAGTGTCATCACCAAATTTTATGCAAGCAACAATACCAGCAGCAAACTGAAACATCAGATGAGAAATGGGTACATAATATGAAAAATGCACCACATTTCAGTACATTCATTAAAAAAAAAAAAAAAAAGATGGACAGCAAAAAATAGAACAGCAGCAGAAAACAAACAGCATCAAATTATACATTCTGTAAATTTGATGGACAACAGAAAATAGAGAAACAACAGAAAACAAACAGCATCAAATCATACATTATGTAAAATAGATGGACAACAGAAAATATAACAACAGCAGATAACAAACAGCTTAAAATCAACATTCTGTAAAATAGATGGGCAGTAGAAAATATAACAGCAGCAGAAAACAAAGAGCATAAAATCAAACAGTCTGTAAAATAGATGGACAACAGCAAATATAACAGCAGCATAAAACAAACAACATCAAAAAATGGTCCAAATCCTTTAGTTTTTCCGTCAGCAGCAGAAAATTCCCTCAAATTTACAACATCAAACAGCATGATAAAATCAAACAACATCATCAGCAGAAAACAAATATAACAGCAGCAAAAAAGAAACAACATCAAACAACGCCAAACAACATGATAAAATCAAACAACATAAAATCGAACACCAAAAAATAAAACCAGCAGAAGTTACAGTAAAAGGAAATGAACCTCCCACTTATGATGCTTATTTTTTCCGTCTCTCTAAGAAATGGTCCAAATCCTTTAATTTTTCCCTCAACTCAGCAGGACTTCCCCCCACAATTCCCTCAAATTCATTACCTTAAAAAAAATGCAGTCATTAGCATAAAATAACATGAATATAACAATTTAATTCGAATCAACATAAAATAAAAGAAACTGACCTTTAATTTCAACCTTTTTCCTTTGCTTTTCTAAGAAATTATCACAAAACCTCTTGAACTTCATTGAACTTGGGGACAATTCACCAGATCGACCCCTTTTCAGAGGATAACCCTGCCCATCAGCACATGCACCAACTTTGGCCTTATAAGCGACAACTTCCTCAAACAAACAACATGGAACATGGTTATTATCATTAACATAAAATAATGTGTGAATATAACAATTTAAACCGAATCAACAAAGAATAACAAAAACTGACCTCTATTTTCATCTTTTTTCCTTTGGTTTTCATAGAAATTGTCACAAAACCTCTTGAACTTCATGGAACTTGGTGACAAATCACCAGATCCACTAACTTTTTCCTCAAAAATGACATCTTCCTCAAACAAAGAATCAGGAACATAACTATTTTCATCAGCGTAAAAGGCCGATGTAGCCTCGGTATCATCGTCAACATCAGAATCAAGGAGTGAGCCATAACCTGAGTAAGTATCATGGGCCACATGACCGACCCCTAGGATGTAAAGGCAATGATCCAGAAATTCATGGTAAGAAAGACCAGATCTAAGAAGGTTTTCACCATTTTTGTTAGTCATAGATCGAGGAAGGTAAGGGATATTGAAGAAAAGAAGTGAAAGAAGATTGGGGGAAGTGAATCAAAGACGAAAGAAGAGAGAAGATGGAAGACAGAAGACAGAAGATTATAGAGAGAGAGAGACGGCGCTTGTGCGAGTAAACAATTTAGGGTTTTAGAGAGTGGGTGAGGTGAGGGATAATATAGGGTTATAGAGAGAGTTTTAGTCAGAAATAATGAGGAGAGATAAGGGTAGTTGGGTTTGGTAGGGGTGAGTAAATGAGAGTATATATAGTGGTGTGAATAAATGGTGGGAAATTATAAAAAAGGGAGGGAGTAATTAGCTTAATATAATAACCTAAGTACAATTATAGAGTAATTAGAAGTAATAATAAATGACATTATATGTAAATATAAATGGTAACAAGGATACTTTGGTCATTTTTTCTAGACAAAAATAGAAAGTAATGAAATGAGTACATCAAAGTGAAATGGACCAAAAAGAAAAATGGATACATTATATGAGATTGGAGGAAGTACTTAACAACTTAGATCTTGAACTCAAGCTTTAAGATTGACTTAGAAAATGCAAGAGCTACAAAATTATCTTAACCAAAAGATTAAAATGTTTGTCTAATTTAATCTGTTTCTCGCCCTTTTTTGTACTATTGTAATCATCTGAACTTGGTATTGTCTGCGTCAAAATTCCATATTCTACAAAAACACAATGTCACCATCCATAAAATTTAATTTTGATCCCATCTATTGAAAACGTGAGAGGCAGACAAGAGGGATTAGTCTTTCTTATTAATCACAACTAGGTTTCATTACAATATATAATAAAACTAGGTTTCATTACAATATATTATTGATATGGTTTCCATATCTATGGAGTTTGTCACAACAAAGTGAAAGAAACCATGAGCAACAAACTATTTACAAATCATAAATCATTATGCCAAAAACGATTGGTAGTAAAAGAAGTAATCCCGTAATTTATGAACCATTTTGTACACTTTTAACAATTCGGGAAAGACACCAATTAAGTTTATCTTTATTTCTTTCTCTACATTTTCTCTTAGATTCATTTAATAATATATTTTCCTTTTACACACAGTAACTTTTATTTTTATGCATAAATCTTGAACCGTTCAATGCAGATAAAATGCAATCTAAACCATTAAAAGTAACTTATTATTATCTTTTCATTTCTTTTTCGAAACTTCTCATTTGTGACGGGGTGGTCCATTTGCGACGGGTCAAGCTCTCCTCACAAAGAGCAAGGTTTGAGGCAAGTGGGGGCCGGACAAATGAATCCCTTGCTCTTTGTGAAGGGGCTTGACCCGTCACAAGTTTACGACGGATCGCCCCGTCGCAAGTAAGACTTGTTGTTTTCGAAAATGGAGATGATCTCTTCTAACACACCAACAAAGTATTTTCCTTTCGTTCGTCTCATTAAAGACGGACACTATCCGTCATAAGCTGAAAACGGATAGTGCTCATCTCACAAAATGCAAGTAGGATGAGGGCAAGTGAGGGGATCCATTTGCCTCTCACTTACATTTTGTGAAAGGGACACTATTCGTCTTTAGCTTGTGACGGATAGTACTCGTTTTCAACGAGAATTTATGTTTTCCTTTTCTATATGACCTACACCAACGCGGCAATGCTCCACTCCCACATGCCCAAGTAGACTCGGCCATGCTTTTCCTTATAATCCTCAACTCCCCAAGTATCTTACATGAATGAACTCCAATATACTCATATTATTAAATAAAAGTTGACTTGTATTTAATCTAGTCATTATATAATTCATATAACCTACATTATAATATTACTCATTAATATGCTACAAATGTGATTAATTCCATCATTACTTTCATTATTCCTTAACCCATAAACTTTCTTTCTTATTGAAACCAAACAATGTCAAGACCAGTAAAAGGTTGTTGTAGCTGTGGTTGCATTATTTCAACAGCAATTACCGCCATTTTTATATGGCTTGCTATAAGAATACTAAGTCCTACATGCTCCATTGAAAACTTTGACGTTTTTGCCCTTCAAAAAGCACCTAACAACAACAACTCTATCCACTATGATCTCAAGCTCAAAAACAGAAACTTCAACAAGGGAATTTATTATGATGCCCTCAACCTTACATTTTACTACAAACCTAACGCTTTTCCTATAGGAAATGTCACTATTGACGCCTTCTACCAAGGGTTTTGGAAGAGTACTCACCGGGTTGGCGATATCGAGCCGAAAGGGTTAAATTTGGAAAATGCGAAAGGCGACTCGGTTCTTAAGGTGGAGTTGGCGACGGAGGTGAGGTATAAGAGCCCATTGTGGACTACTAAACGACATAGGTTGGTGGTCGAGGCTGACTTGAAAGTCAACGATCAAGGAAGTTTAATAAAGGGTAAGGGTAATGATGGAATTAAACTTAGCTCAGCTGCTGTAACGAGTATAAGGTGGATTCGAGTTGGGGGTATTTTCGGTATTTTGTTTTTTATTCATTCCTTGTAGGCTGGATTTAATGTTTGGCTTTGTCGTTATTCTTGTCCTTGTTTTGGAATTTTCCCACGTTTTTTTGGGTGTATTTTTTATTTTTTTTATGCTTTATGTTCTTGTGGTTGTGTGATTTTTGGCTTTATTGCAACGAAATGTGGAATTTGTATTTGAGTTGTAACTTTTATTGCATTATTTATTATTATTTTTGATTGTAATTTTCATTAATCATGTTATTGGTTGAAATAAAGACAATTCAGTTTAAATGCTTGAAATTCAATTTATAGCATCTTATACTTTTATAATTCATCAATTTTTATGTTAAATCCAAACTCCCTTCGCCCTGTTTAATGGTGTACTCGGGTATGGCCCGTCGTACCAAACCCGAGTCACGCCCGAGGAATAGGGCGGGCAAGACCGGTTTGCTATGAGGAAACCCGGGCTTGGACCCGAGGCGGGCAAAGGGCTGGCCTGGCTAACATAAAAAATTTTTACCCAAAATATGGGCGGGCCGAGCTGGAAAAATAGAACTTGGGTCAGGCTTGTTTACTAATTGGGTCGGGGTTACACGGGCCACCTGGTTGGCCGAGACGGGCCGAGCCGAATCGACTCGCTCATTTGGCCACCTCTAATCCCGGTCAATTGTTTATCTATTCCATTTTTTAGTGTTTCAATCAATTATTTACCTTTCTATATTGAAACAATTTTTTTATGTGTAACTTGATCAACTAATTGGACTAGTATCCACTTGTCATTAATACCATTACCACCCACTTGTCATTTAATACCATTACCACAAATAGTCATCTCCCCTCTCCTTTAATTTGTCTTTATGCCAAAATCAAAAGTAAATAAATGATCGGGACAGAGAGAATATAAATCTGCCTCAACCGAGCCTAATTATTCAATTACGGTTATCTAACTATAAGTCACATATCATGCTATTGATTGTTTATTAGTGATAAATCTTTGACTGAATATGCACTAATTCATCCTACACATATTTCAAACATAGAACTCGTGTCCGATAAATTCATACAATCACGATGTTTAGGATGAGTTGAAGTTGAGTGCCTAGTGCTTTGGAAGAAGGCCAAAATCAAAACTTGTGTTGTGACTTGAAATGACTTATTGCGCTTGCGCCACAACATATATTCATACCTGAATTGCATATCACAAATGGCCGGTAATAAATACAAAATTTTAGCCTGGAGATTCGTTATGTAAAATAAATGTATATCGATATACCATGTTGCATTGACGATAATTGTAGGTGATGAGTCCATTTTATATATAGATTAACTCCCTATTTTAGCCCGGTTTATTTTATTATTGCACTTCTATTAATGTGTTTATGAGCTAATTCCGTATTCTAGGTGTTTTCATTGCATTTTGTAGGAAATGAAGCATTCGGTAGCTTTGTCCCGTCAAATTAGCATCCATCCAAGTTCATGAGGCTAATAAGAGCAAGTCTTGATTATGCAAAGGTATTCCGGGAAGCATGGGGGCGTTTCGGGAAGAAATTGGAAATTCCGACCATGAAGAAACGAACTTTGGTTGGTGTGCAAATAAAGAAATGAAGTCCAAGTAAAAGCCCAAGATAAGAGCTTGCATTGGATGTCAAATGACCCCTAGTATGCCTTAGACAGACTCATGAATATGCAAGCATTGGATTCCGCATCACCATAAAGCAAGAAGTTAAGACGGAATCAAGACAAAAACGCGGATCACCACGACCCCGATCGGGGTTATCTTTCCCCGATCGGGGTTTGCTCCCCCTAAGTTCTTTACGTTATGCTCCTATTTTATTATAAATAGAAGCCTTGATCCGTCAATAGGGGATCATCTTGCACATCATTCTACACTCTAAAAACACTCTTTTACCTAATATTTTTAGCCATTAGATTAGGTTTAGAATAGGTTAGTTTCCATTACTTGTTACAAATAATTTTTGTAAGTATTTCAATTTATATTACAAGTTCATTTGCAAGTTATTTGGTTCCGTTGTGTTCTTCAATTTCAAGTTTTATTTCCTTTGTTGAGGTAATTCTATTTCTTGCATTGCTTTTGTTATGCATTTGTCGTTTCCTTTAACTAGTTAGATAGTTCATGTTTACTATATCATTTGTCATTAGATTAGTTTTCATTATGCAAGAGTAGTTCTCTAGTCTAGGGATTAAGGGAGACATTCATAAATAAATAATTACAATTGTTGAAATGAGATGTTATGATATCAAATAGTTGTTTCTATCACATGCTTGCATTGTATTGTTAGTCTTTGATTCATGATCACAATCTTTGATTAAATTTGTTAATTCGTTCTATAAGTCGAGAGGCATGGAATTGAATTAGACTAAGTATATGTTAGTAGAACGACCTAGCCAAAGCGAGAGTTCGTTAGGACCCGATCTATGGTTGACAATAAGGCCGAGAGGTGGTTGTCTTTAAGCCTAAACATTTATCGTTATTTAAGCATTTCTAGTTTGACATGATCAATTACATGTTTGCACGTGTGACTTGACCTCCCTAGACTCTGTGTTTATTATTGTTTTAATCACCAAACCAGAACCATCTGTGACCGACCTTGATAGAATTGACTCCATAACAACTTGCTAGCAACTCCCGTCTCCTTGTGTTCGACCCCTATTACTACATTCATTTGTATATAGGATATTTATCTTTGATTAGGTGTGCGATAGCCTATCAGTAGGAACATTTGTTCTTAAGTACCAGTATATGGAAAAGCGACGAAGTCTGATAACCTAATTGTTTTGTTTCATAAAGGTTCAATGTATCAAAGAAAGATGTTTAGAAGACGTTTAGTGTGTTTGCATATCAAAATATAGGATGAAAGGGATTTGGAAAAGTTTTTCTCCAATTCTTTCCCAAGTTAGATATCAAGGATGCTAATTAAGAGTGTGTGGAATATGAAAAATGAGTAT
Organism: Heliosperma pusillum; assembly: GCA_022085475.1. Classification (NCBI taxonomy): domain Eukaryota; kingdom Viridiplantae; phylum Streptophyta; class Magnoliopsida; order Caryophyllales; family Caryophyllaceae; genus Heliosperma; species Heliosperma pusillum. Next base: position 7,092 of record JAIUZE010046137.1, on the reverse strand, counting down.
AGACTTCATGGACAAAATAATTGACGAAATCGCCCCTGTCATTATATTGTCCTAGCTTCGTCTAAAGTTGGCAATCGGGCCAGCCGGGTCGAGTTTGTGTCGGGTCAATGAACAGACTTGCCAGCTCTCGTACCTTCGTCTCTGTACATTGGGTATGTATAGCCTTTCCGCTTTATTTTTGCATCCATCGTGACTAGACAAATAGGCATAAAAATAGAAGGTTGAACAAGTCTATTGAAAAGGGTTCTAGTATTTTATCCAGGTTTATCCAGCGTCCCCGACACTTCAGTCGCCTACTTTCACAGTGCGCAAGTCGTTCACTCACACATTTCGCATTTTTTTTTACTCCTCAACAACATAACCACGGTAAAAATAAAAAAAAGAGTGACAAGTTGAAAACCTCTCCAAAACCCCTCCTCCTACATTACCCATTTACCCCATCATCATAGCGGGGTAACTCCAGGAAATGCCCCGCATTAAACTTAAGCATCTCAGCTCCCTCTTTCGCACCGCCCTCACTACTACCGCCACTGCCGTCTCTACCACCGTCAAACCTTCTAAGTCTTCCACCGTCAAACCCTCCGCCTCCGCCTCCGCCAAACCTTCTAAACCTTCTAAGACTTCCACCGTCACCTCTATTGTCGGAGACGCCGCCGCCGCTACTGCTACCTGCAACTCGTCATTCTCTAAAACGACGTCGTCGTCGTCGAATAAAAAGGAATTGCGGCGTAAAGTGGTTAAGACGTCGTTGAGGAAAAAGCAGGCTGTTCAAGTTGTTACTCATCACGGTACTCCTGTTGGTGACTTCATTTCTAATGCTATTGCTGAAGGTTATTTATCTTAATTAATTAATTAATTGCTTATTATGTTTGTTTTTCGAAACTGTTATTCGTAGTCATGAGTTATGATGATGGTATTGTAGTGCATTGGAATGTTTAGTGTTTGAGTGAAGTACTGTGTTAAGTTTTAAGGATAAGTATCCATAACACTAAGGGGTCGCTTGGGATGAGAGTAATTATTAGCGGTGTAATACACCTCAAATGAACTAATAAATGGAGGTGAGTACCGGCGCACAAGGTTGAAATGAGGAAGATAGGTTAATCCTTACCTCTTTATTGCAAATAATTATCTCCTCCACCCCTTAAGTAATGCATTACGAGTTATGGAGGCAATACTTCCTCCCTCACCTCCTCGTTCCACCCTCCACTAACCACCAATCACTTTGTTCCTCTCATTTCTAGTTGTATTATTCCACTAATAGAGTACTCAATCAACGCAATTGTATTCTTCCCATTTCTCTAATACTCCCTCTGTCCCGGTCATTTGTTACCTTTCCTTTTGGCACAAATATTAAGGAGAAGGGAGGGGACCATTTGTGGGTAAGGGCATTGGATGACAAGTGGACAATAGTCCCATTGGGAGATCAAATTACCCATAAAAAACATTACTAATATAGAAAGGTAAATAAATGAATGAGACACCCTAAAATGGAAATGGTAAACAAATTACCGGGATGGAGTGAGTATATGTGAGGTGTATTTTAATGAAATGGGAAGAGCTGCATAGAGGTAGTAATAGTTATGTCCATCCCAAGCTACCCCTAAGGTTGGTTAACGTAGGGGTAAGACTATGTACATACAGTTGGGGTAATGTTGTTTTATGATGGGCAAGAGTTGTGTCTCTGCAGTGTGAAGAGACGTATCATTATTGAAATAACTAAGGAAGAACTGACTTTCTAAATGCAAGATCCAACATGTGATCAAGTAGAATGTTTTGATTCTAATTTGAGTTGTGTATGAGTGGAATGAGAGAACCTCGTGATGAGTTTGCTTTGGTTAGATTGATTGTGGGTTTAAAGAATTATGTAATGACTAGAATGTTAATTTAGGATACAGTGTTTGTTTTGCTTCCACTTATACAGATGTTGATGCTCGTGCAGGGGATGACGCTGAGGAAGCATCAGGAGATATATCTACAATATTGTGTGGTATGTTTACAATGAATATATTCATTGCTTTAAAAGTTGCCTGGGGTGTCCAATATTACGCGTTACACTGCTGAACACGGCCTGGTACTTTATTTATCGTAGGTACCACAGAGTTGTACGATACGTCTGACAATATGGTGGCTGATGGTGATGATTCATTGGAGGATGATTCTAAAGTGCTGTGGTTTTCCAATTTGTTTAATAGTAGCACACCACTTCGTCGTAAAGAGTTATCCCGTGATCGGAAGATCAAATGGATTTTCAAGAATACCCAAAAGCTACGTTTTGATAAACTAGTTTCTTTGTGCTTGGCAAAACTTGGATCAGGGTCCATGTTCGACGTTTTGACTAAATTAGGTCGAGGGACAAGTTTGAAAGAGTACAATGCTTTTATCAAAGGTTGCATAGAGACTGCTAGAAATAGTAAAGATGAAAAAGCTCAAATAGCACAGATTTTGGAGGCCTACCGACTGTTACAACTGATGAAAGAACGGGGTTTTCCAATAGAAGAGGAAGTTTTTGGCCCTTTTCTTATATATCTTATTGACAAACATATGGATGATCAATTTATTCTTTTACTCGAGATTGTCAAAGAGGAAGATTTGAGTTTACATCCACGATTGGGATATTATGAGATGCTGTTTTGGATTGAAATGAACAATGAGGAAAAGGTTCAGGAGCTGTGCAATGAAATTGCTGTCGGTGAGAGTGAGATGGGTTCCTTATTGCATGGTGAGCATGTTTTTTCAAACATTTCCGTTATGTTGTTCCTTGGTTTAAATGGATGATCTCTTACTATCTTGCCTTTACTGTTGGGATAAGTCTATTAGATTGTGACTTTTAATCCCCCACAGTATAGTGTGATTAATCAATTGAAGATGTGTGTCCGATGATTTAGCATTGAAATGTGAACTACTCAGATCCATCATTTACTTACTTTGGGAAGTCAATTTGGTGAAATGTTACCGCTTGTTTATTAATCTGATTTGACATCTTGCTTATTCCGTGCTTTGCTGCTGTGTCAGAACTCAGAAGTGTCAATTGTCAATTGGTCATTCTCTGTTAAGAGAGAATTTTTTTGTTACAAGTATACTTAGATCATAGTTATTCATTTTGCTACTGTATAATTGATGATGGAGATAAATAATTTAGCTCTCTAATTGAGGTGGGTCTTAAGAGATGATATCTGCTTCATATGATTGGTGGACATTTGGAATAAGTTCTTAAAGGCCTACCGTGCTTTTAATCTCGCATTTACTAAACCTCTACAACTCACTTTAAAGTCTATTTCTGTTTTGTCTTGGAGTTTATACTCTTTCTTGTGTTGCAGAAAATTATTTGTTGGCGCTGTGTGAAAGAGACAGGAAGGATGAGCTTCTTCAGCTCTTTGATATCATCGATATAACGAGAATTTCCTCAGTTGATAATGTAGCGGCTATATTCAGATCAATTGGAAGGCTATCACTGGAAGCGTTTGCAGAGATGTTTATCTTGGTCTTGAAAGATTGTGGTATGTTTAAGTTTAAACAACACTTGACCTTGATTTACTTCCTCGATCTTTTTTTTTGGCTCGTCAAAGTCTGTGTAAGCCATAAAACCCAAACTCTGTCACTACCTTGGATCAGTCTTGTATTGCTTCTCTAAGTGTTTATTTCACTTGCCGGAGCCTGATAGAGGCATGTTGACAGTTGACTTATATATGATTCTTTTGCCAAAGCTTAAGCTGAAGGTCCTTCTGAAGCATTTCATTTAATTACTATGCATTTGTTGCTTAAAAGGGCTTGTGACCTTTTCTAATGGGGATGGCTTCTTCATTGCGGGTAAATGGTAAACCTCTCACTAAGAACTCCAAGGAAGTCAGAATCAGGATTAAGACTTTAAGATCGGCGATGCTGTCTACTCTTCTCTAGCTGATGGCTAAGGCTGCTGATTAGAAGTCTTTTACCTATTTCATCTCTGAAATCATCATTCAATACATAGTTACATACTCTTGCGTTCTTTATCTTAGGTGGCTTGAGTGTAGTCTTTCTAGCTGGCATGGCTGAATTTTTGGTGTGTTTGCGAAGCACTCTCTCTATCTGAAGTGAATTTCAGATGATGGAATTGGTTTTTTTCAGTGGTATGGATCTATGGGACTCTCGTTCAATTAATTGGTTCAGAAAAAAAAAGGCGTCAGGGTAGCCTATTCCAGCCTGCCTATGAGAATTTCCTTATTGTTTTAGCCATTCACATTACATGTTTCTTGCTGTTCACAGCATCATCAACAACCCATTGAAAATCCATTAAGTGCAGGGGTTTGTAGCAACTTGCATGGCATTAATTAAGCCATTTACTAATTGTCAAGTAAAATCGCTTGTTTTACGAACTTTGGTACTACTGCTTCTCACTTTCACCGAGTTTTCCTAGAATACTAGTTCTCATGACATCTAAATATAGTCTTAACCAATTCATGTAATTTTGCTGTGTTGTATTCTGTTGTAGAAATATTGTTATTATTGACTTTGAACATTGAACACCTTTGTAAAAGCAATAATATAAAAAAAATTCCAAGTTTTTTATGAGTCTCTCAGTAAGGGTCGTTCTACTGTATAGGGTAAGGCTACATATATTGACCACCTCTGGCTCGTGGGTGAGCTCAGGGTGGGATTTTATAGCTTAATAACTTAATTTTACTGTATAAAAGTTAAACTAAGTTATAGAGGTACCAAACTACCAGCTATATTCTGATATAGTCTGCGGATGCATGCACTCAAGTATGAATATCGTACCAATTTCCTGCTATGTTAATTGAAAGCTAATGTCAGATGTGACAATGATGTCTTTGTAGACTCATGGATCCATTCTACCGATGTTCTTTAACATCACTTTTTATGTCCTAATTTGTTTTTTTATTGGTGATACACTGGGATTGTGGGTTTTCCATTTCATTGTCACTGTACCATCTTTATTGTGATGTTCAGATTTCTTTGTTTTGCAGACTATGGGTCCCATAATATCTCAAACTTGATCTATTCTTATTCTTCCAGCCTGAAAAATTTAGCGGTGAGGAATTTCCCATGAGTTCTATATGTATTTTAAAGCCATCTCTTTTATGCATATGTGATTATAAGTGTGTGATAATACCCTGGCTTATTTATGCATTGGCAGAAGCTAATTTATGTGATAATCCCTTAATATTTTGATGCTCAGCCTTAACGTGTGTTCGTCCCATTTTGGAATGTCAAAGAACTTTTGAACTCAATTTTTTTGATGAGTATATATTCATGGGAATTGGCTAAAGTTGTCTACTTTGCACAAGGAACTTGAAATATCCCTGGGAGTTTCTACTTAAGAAGTTGAGTGACGTCATTTGTTATGCAGAATGTTAGTTTCTCTAAAGTTCTACTTCCCAATTTACTGTTAACCAAACATGTACGGTGTACCAAATTATCCAAGTCATACAATGTGTAGCTTCCCATTTAATAATTGTCAACCAAACAAGAACATGTGTATAGTAAGTAACACATTTGGTTAAAACTAACATACTGTGATCATAAACAGTGATACAAAAGTTTTATTTAAGTCTTCCTTAGAAGTTTATGAACATCTCCTCCTCCATTATGATGCCAATTATGTTGGAGGAAATTAATTACAGGGAAGAGTGTTACATACCACACGACTCTTCCTTGAAAAGTAGTTCGCTAATAATTGATTTTAATTGAAGTATGTGAAGGTTATCTGCTTATGATGGGGCATTCTGGTTATTCTGTGGTTTTATTTATGGTGATAAATTGCATAATTTTAGAGCTTCAGAAATGCAGACAAGTAATGCGCTTCATTTAAAGTGCTCTTCAGTTCTTATTGGTTAGGGTGCTGGACGGTATTGTCTTTTAGGCTAAACCGCTAAACTTGCATTTAAAGAGAACAATATTGCTTTGCTTAATGATGAGGGAAAGCCTTTTACTGTGAATTATTCTCCCACTTCAGCAACATATCGTTATTTGTTATGAAATGCTGCAGCTTACTCTCCAAGGTTATAGTATGATGGATTTAAAATTTACACTGTAGTTAAATAAGTTCATAGCTTTGTAGATTAAGATTCCTGGCAAATGAATAATCTTGGTCTTTTACTCTTTTCTCTTTCATTATTGTTTTTTCATAAATTGTAATTCACTGCTTAGTATACTGCTGTCGGTGATGGGAAAAAAAAATGTAGTTGCAGCAATCTAAATTTTTGCATTTGAGTATATTGCATTTCTGATTGAAGGTTGAGGATACTATTTCAAAATTCAAAGAGATGCACGAAAAACTGGATCTTCCACTTGTAACTGGTTCATATGAGAAGATCATTACTTTTTGTTGCGACACCCACAAGGTATGTATAGTACAATGTATATAAGGGCCTTTGCCTCTCTGAGCTATCTTCCATTTTTCTTGGTGTGTCTTGGCTTTCCATTTTAAGGGATTTCCTATATTACTGTTTATCTTAATTTTCCCTTGTTCCTACCTAGGTCCATTTGGCTTTGGATTTAGTTGATGAAATGTGTCAAGCAGGATTAACCTTGTCAGCGGGAACACTCAATACCATATGTCATACCTGTGAGGAGACCTGTGAGTACATTTTGGTAAGTTTTAGTTTCTTGTCATCTGTGCAATCTCCATTTTGGAAATTCTATTAAGTTGATATCCTTTCATCCAAATGTCGTATTCATTAATTACTTGTTATAATTGTACTTAGCTCCCAGTTTTACTGGCAAATGACCGTAATGACGGCATTAGCCTGCATCCACAAGACTAATATAAGGGGGTAAACTTTTTTATAAACCTGCATATGTTACAGTTTCTCAATTTTATTGGTCAAAGAAGACACTTTGTGCCCAAGAGAGTATGAAACATTATAATAAATGGTTATATAGACTAAATGTTTGCAATTTTTTCATGTGGATTTGGCAAATTGGGAGGTATTTTTACTGCTTATAGTTTACTGATTTTCATACCCGACATTCACAAGATTAATATTAATATAAAAGGGGTAAACCAGATTGAAACGCCAGTATATTTTACAGTATCTCAATCTTGCTAGTAAAAGAGGACACTCTTCGAGAGAGTATGAAGCACTATAATGC